>JAOTON010000305.1:0-185188 GCA_034440635.1 Lepas anatifera | reverse complement strand
ACTCCTAGCCCGACCCTCGTACCGATGTCCTGGATCCGCCTATGCTCTAACTCCCTAGCCCGACCCTCGTACCGATGTCCTGGATCCGCCTATGCTCTAACTCCCTAGCCCCACCCTCGTACTGATGTCGTGGGTCCGCCTATGCTCGAACTCTTTAGCCCTTACCCCCATGCTGATGTCCTGGATCCGCTTATGCTCGATCTCCTTACCCCCACACCAGTAACGCCCCACCTCCGTGCCCCCCGCCACCGAAACGACATAGGCAGATCCAAGGGGACAGGTGCCCCCCATAGAATCTTAGCGCCCCTTGAAATTGTCCCGGAAACCCCTGGAACGTTCGATGGCACCCCCTGAAATGTCGTTTTCCCCGAGATGCAGGTATCGGGGTCTACTGATAGGTTTTAGCGCCTACTTGATAGGTTTTTCCGGCCAAAAGTGGCGTCCCTGGTGTAGATAGCGCCCACCAGGAAGTTTCCCCTTCTACTTCGTCCCCGATAGGCAATCCTGGATCCGCGTATGGGAAGCGACATTTCAGGGAGCGTCATCGACCTTGAGAGGCGTGTCTTTACAATTTCAGAGGGCGCCGATGGTCGATTGGGGGTTGGGGAGGGGATGGGGGGAGAAGGGTGGGGGGGGCACCTAGCCTACTTATTCCCTGGATCCACCCATGGTCCAAAAACAGAAACATAATACCCTTATTGTAAACTCAGACTTTTACGGTACTCTAATTACTTGTGATGCATTATGGGTAGTGTTGGGTACTTTTTTACCAGACCATAAATAAACAGAAACGGCCGCGCCGATCGCCGGCGTTGCCGCGACGTGGACGCAGGGGTGACGCGTGGTGATTTGCTACAACGATGCGTGGAGGAACGGCATGTTAGTAAAGGTAACTTGGTGTTTCATTGATATATATGCAGATGGAATGTCGACATATGTCTCTTACCTAGCTGCATGCAAAATTTCATTTCCCTCCAATGACTCTAACCACCCTAAACCCCGGTGTGAAGCAAAAATGAACTGATAAAATTACCACTTTGAAATGCATTTTACGGCTTATAGCGCGGAAGCCGTAAGAGATAAGTGGGGGGTATCAGTGAGAAAAATGACGGCAACGAAGTTTTCTATCCAGCCGTGTTAAGTTCAATACCGTAGCTATCATGGTCTGGAAACCAGGGGCTGAGAATAAAAATTTTAAAAACTTATATTTTATTTTTGCCTATAAAATAAAAAGGTTCAGCCTGAAAGTTTTTATCTCTAAATATATAATAAAGGAGGCTATTCTCTCTTATTATCTGAAATGGGAACTAATTTTTATCAATTAGATCGGAAGATATAAGGGTTTGAATGATATTTTGGGAAATGCAGACCTTCACGGAATGGGCCAAAAATGACCCTTAAATTTCCGTTTTTGTTTTGTTTCTGTGTTTGTGCAGTACTGCACAAACCGGCCTTTAAGTTGATATTTGACTCAGAACCTGAACTGCTGTAGTTTCAGATATTTCGAGCCTGTAGTTTAGACCATGAGTTTTATGCCAAATTTAGGGTGCAATGTTTAAAAGCTAATTTAGAGCCCTAAATTTAAAGCTTTTTCTTTCCAACTTTTTGTGTGAACTACAAATTTCCCCTGATGTAAAAGGGTGCAAGTTTGAAGAGTCTAGATGAATTAGCAAAAATAGAAAAATAAAAGTTAAAAATCACATAATGCAAAATTCTGGGCAAAATTTCGAAAATTTTGAAAATTGACAACCGTGGTGCTTATTCATTTGGAAGTGCCTTCTATCCACCAAAGTTTTAGGTCTCTGATACCAGCGCTCAGAACAGACAACAACAACAACAACAGACAACGACGACGACGAGACCGGAAAAACTGTCAGAATAGAAGCCGTTTCTTACTTCGTTCGTCACCGGCTTCTGACAGACCTCGGCCTGCGGCCTCGGCAGGTGCCGCTCTGGCGCAGGAGAAGCCGGTGACAATGTACGTTAGCCAAACAGTTCGATTGACAGGCGAGTGTTTTCAGCAGTTTGATACTTATAACAACGCAATGTTGGAGTTTTAGGTTTTGTGTTCTCATTATGGCTCCATTCAATCCCCTGTCTAGGCCCATGTTTTCCTAAATTAGCATGTCTCTGCATACTGCACCACGCTTGCCCTCTGTTCATATCATCAAAGAAATAAACACACGCATAATGTTTGTTTTGTTAAGCAAAGACTGGGCATGACGAGAAGAAAGGAGATACAATATAAAATATGATGGGTTTTCCGACGGTATTTCACCTATACCTGCAGATTTTCACCCAATTCAGGCTATTTGTTACCGAATTATGCCCCAGCTCGAGACCTCAGCCCCACCACCGAACTGATGTCCTGGATCCGCCTATGTTCGAGCTCCTTACCCCACCCCCTTACATATGTCCTGGATCTGCCTATGCTCGAACTCAGTAGCCCCACCTCTATACTGCCCTGGATCCGCCTATGCTTGAACTCCTTAGCCACTACCCCTACTGATGTCCTGGATCCGCCTATGCTCGAGCTCCCGAGCCCCACCCACGTACTGATGTCCTGAATCCGCTTATGCTCGAGCTCCTTAGCCCCACCCCCGTACTGATGTCCTGGATCCGCTTATGTTTTAACTCTTAAGCCCCTACCTGTTTTAACTCTTTAGCCCCTTGAGGTCCTGGATCCGCTTATGCTCGAGCTCCTTAGCCCCACCCCCGTACTGATGTCTTTGATCCGCCTATACTCGAGCCCCTTAGCCCCGGCCCCGTACTGATGTCCTGGATCCGCCTCTGCTCGAGCTCCTTAGCCCGACACCAATACTGATGTCCTGGATCCGCCTATGCTCGAGCTCCTTAGCCCCATCTCCGTACAGATGTCCTGGATCCGCCTATGCTGGATCTCCTAGCCCCATCCCCGTACCGATATGCTGGATCCGCCTATGCTCAAACCCCTTAGCCTCTAACCCCGTACTGATATCCTGGCTCCGCTTATGCTCGAGCTCCTTAGCCCCACCCCCGTACTGATGTCCTGGATCCGCCTATGCCCGAACTCTTTAGCCCCTACCCCTCTGCTGATGTCCTGGATCCGCTTATGATTGAGCTCCTTAGCCCTACCTCTGTACTGATGTCCTTTATCCGCCTATACTCGAACCCCTTAGCCCCACCCCCGTACTGATGCCCTGGATCCGCCTCTGCTCGAGCTCCTTAGCCCCACACCCATACTGATGTCCTGGATCCGCCTATACTCCAGCTCTTTAGCCCCACCCCCGTACAAATGTCCTGGATCCACCTATGCTCGATCTCCTTAGCCCCACCCCCGTACTGATGTCCTGGATCCGCCTTTACTCAGGCTCCGGAGCCACACCCCTGCACTGATGTCCTGGATCCGCCTATGCTCGAGCTCCTTAGCCCCACCCCCGAACTGATGTCCTGGATCTGCCTATGCTCGAACTCCGTAGCCCTACCTCCGTACTGCCCTGGATTCGCCTATACTCAAAATCTTTATTCCCTACCACCCTACTAATGTCCTGGATCCGCCTATGCTGGAACGCCCGAGCCCCACCACCGTACTGATGTCCTGGATCCGCCTATGCTCGAACTCCTTAGCCCCCACCCCCTACTGATGTCCTGGATCCGACTATGCTCGAGCTCCCGAGCCCCACCCCCGTACTGATCAGCTGAATCCGCTTATGCTCGAGCTTCTTAGCCCCACCGCCGTACTGATGTCCTAGATCCACCTCTGCTCGAGCTCCTTAGCCCCATCCCCGTACTAATATCCTGGATCCGCCTATGCTCGAACTCCGTAGCCCCTAC
Source organism: Lepas anatifera (assembly GCA_034440635.1). Lineage (NCBI taxonomy): Eukaryota > Metazoa > Arthropoda > Thecostraca > Lepadidae > Lepas > Lepas anatifera. Next base: position 181,375 of record JAOTON010000305.1, on the reverse strand, counting down.
CCCCCTACTGATGTCCTAGATCCGCCTATGCTGGACCCCCGAGTCTCACCCCGTACTGATGTCCTGATTCCGCTAATGCTCAGCTGCTTAGCCCCATCCCCGTACTAATGTCCTGGATCCGCCTATGCTCTAACTCCCTAGCCCGACCCTCGTACCGATGTCCTGGATCCGCCTATGCTCTAACTCCCTAGCCCCACCCTCGTACTGATGTCCTGGGTCCGCCTATGCTCGAACTCTTTAGCCCTTACCCCCATGCTGATGTCCTGGATCCGCTTATGCTCGATCTCCTTACCCCACACCAGTAACGCCCCACCTCCGTGCCCCCCGCCCCCGAAACGACATAGGCGGATACAAGGGGAAAGGGGACAGGTGCCCCCATAGAATCTTAGCGCCCCCTGAAATTGTCCCAGAAACCCCTGGAAATGGAAAGTTCGATGGCACCCCCTGAAATGTCGTTTTCCCCGAGATGCAGGTATCGGGGTCTACTGATAGGTTTTAGCGCCTACTTGATAGGTTTTTCCGGCCAAAAGTGGCGTCCCTGGTGTAGATAGCGCCCACCAGGAAGTTTCCCCTTCCACCTCGCCCCCGATAGGCAATCCTGGATCCGCGTATGGGAAGCGACATTTCAGGGAGCGTCATTCGCCTTGAGAGGCGTGTCTTTACAATTTCAGAGGGCGCCGATGGTCGATTGGGGGTTGGGAGAGGGGATGGGGGAGAAGGGTGGGGGGGCACCTAGCCTACTTATTCCCTGGATCCACCCATGGTCCAAAAACAGAAACATAATACTCTTATTGTAAACTCAGACTTTTACGGTACTCTAATTACTTGTGATGCATTATGGGTAGTGTTGGGTACTTTTTTACCAGACCATAAATAAACAGAAACGGCCGCGCCGATCGCCGGCGTTGCCGCGGCGTGGACGCAGGGGTGACGCGTGGTGATTTGCTACAACGATGCGTGGAGGAACGGCATGTTAGTAAAGGTAACTTGGTGTTTCATTGATATATATGCAGATGGAATGTCGACATATGTCTCTTACCTAGCTGCATGCAAAATTTCATTTCCCTCCAATGACTCTAACCACCCTAAACCCCGGTGTGAAGCAAAAATGAACTGATAAAATTACCACTTTGAAATGCATTTTACGGCTTATAGTGCGGAAGCCGTAAGAGATAAGTGGGGGTATCAGCGAGAGAAATGACGGCAACGAAGTTTTCTATCCAGCCGTGTTAAGTTCAATACCGTAGCTATCATGGTCTGGAAACCAGGGGCTGAGAATAAAAATTTTAAAAACTTATATTTTATTTTTGCCTATAAAATAAAAAGTTTCAGCCTGAAAGTTTTTATCTCTAAATATATAATAAAGGAGGCTATTCTCTCTTATTATCTGAAATGGGAACTAATTTTTATCAATTAGATCGGAAGATATAAGGGTTTGAATGATATTTTGGGAAATGCAGACCTTCACGGAATGGGCCAAAAAGGACCCTTAAATTTCCGTTTTTGTTTTGTTTCTGTGTTTGTGCAGTACTGCACAAACCGGCCTTTAAGTTGATATTTGACTCAGAACCTGAACTGCTGTAGCTTCAGATATTTCGAGCCTGTAGTTAAGACCATGAGTTTTATGCCAAATTTAGGGTGCAAAGTTTAAAAGCTAATTTAGAGCCTTAAATTTAAAGCTTTTTCTTTCCAACTTTTTGTGTGAACTACAAATTTCCCTGATGTAAAAGGGTGCAAGTTTGAAGAGTCTAGATGAATTAGCAAAAAATAGAAAAATAAAAGTTAAAAATCACATAATGCAAAATTCCGGGCAAAATTTTGAAAATTTTGAAAATTGACAACCGTGGTGCTTATTCATTTGGAAGTGCCTTCTATCCACAAAAGTTTTAGGTCTCTGATACCAGCGCTCAGAACAGAGAACAACAACAACAACAACAACCTCGGCCTGCGGCCTCGGCTGGTGCCGCTCTGGCGCAGGAGAAGCCGGTGACAATGTACGTTAGCCAAACAGTTCGATTGACAGGCGAGTGTTTTCAGCAGTTTGATACTTATAACAACGCAATGTTGGAGTTTTAGGTTTTGGGTTCTCATTATGGCTCCATTCAATCCCCTGTCTAGGCCCATGTTTTCCTAAATTAGCATGTCTCTGCATACTGCACCACGCTTGCCCTCTGTTCATATCATCAAAGAAATAAACACACGCATAATGATTGTTTTGTTAAGCAAAGACTGGGCATGACGAGAAGAAAGGAGATACAATATAAAATATGATGGGTTTTCCGACGGTATTTCACCTATGCCTGCAGATTTTCACCCAATTCAGCCTATTTGTTACCGAGTTATGCCCCAGCTCGAGACCTCAGCCCCACCACCGAACTGATGTCCTGGATCCGCCTATGCTCGAGCTCCTTACCCCACCCCCTTACATATGTCCTGGATCTGCCTATGCTGGAACTCCGTAGCCCCACCTCTATACTGCCCTGGATCCGCCTATGCTTGAACTCCTTAGCCCCTACCCCTACTGATGTCCTGGATCCGCCTATGTTCGAGCTCCCGAGCCCCACCCACGTACTGATGTCCTGAATCCGCTTATGCTCGAGCTCCTTAGCCCCACCCCCGTACTGATGTCTTTGATCCGCCTATACTCGAGCCTCTTACCCCAGCCCCGTACTGATGTACTGGATCCGCCTCTGCTCGAGCTCCTTAGCCCAACACCCATACTGATGTCCTGTATCCGCCTATGCTCGAGCTCCTTAGCCCCACCTCCGTACAGATGTCCTGGATCCGCCTATGCTGGATCTCCTTAGCCCAATCCCCGTACCGATATGCTGGATCCGTCTATGCTCAAACTCCTTAGCCTCTACCCCCGTACTGATATCCTGGCTCCGCTTATGCTCGAGCTCCTTATCCCCACCCCCGTACTGATGTCCTGGATCCGCCTATGCTCGAACTCTTTAGCCCTTACCCCTGTGCTGATGTCCTGGATCCGCTTATGCTTGAGCTCCTTAGCCCCACCTCTGTACTGATGTCCTTTATCCGCCTATACTCGAACCCCTTAGCCCCACCCCCCGTACTGATGCCCTGGATCCGCCTCTGCTCGAGCTCCTTAGCCCCACACCCATACTGATGTCCTGGATCCGCCTATGCTCCAGCTTTTTAGCCCCACCCCCGTACAGATGTCCTGGATCCACTTATGCTCGATCTCCTTAGCCCCACCCCCGTACTGATGTCCTGGATCCGCCTTTACTCGAGCTCTGGAGCCACACCCCTGCACTGATGTCCTGGATCCGCCTATGCTCGAGCTCCTTAGCCCCACCCCCGAACTGATGTCCTGGATCTGCCTATGCTCGAACTCCGTAGCCCCACCTCCGTACTGCCCTGGATTCGCCTATACTCGAACTCTTTAGCCCTTACCACCCTACTATTGTCCTGGATCCGCCTATGCTGGAACGCCCGAGCCCCACCACCGTACTGATGTCCTAGATCCGCCTATGCTTGAGCTCCTTAGCCCCACCCCCGTACTGAGGCCTGGATCCGCCTTTGCTGGAGCTCCTTAGCCCCACCCCCGTACTGATGTCCTGGATCCGCCTATGCTCGAACTTTTTAGCCCCACCTCCGTACTGATGTCCTGGATCCGCCTATGCTCGAACTCCTTAGCCCCTACCCGCTACTGATGTCCTGGATCCGCCTATGCTCGAGCTCCTTACCCCACCTTCTTACTGATGTCCTGGATCCGCCTATGCTCGAACTCCGTAGCCCCTACCCTCCCCCCGCCCACTGATGTCCTGGATCCGCCTTTACTCGAGCTCCGGAGCCACACCCCTGCGCTGATGTCCTGGACCCGCCTATGCTCGAGCTCCTTAGCCCCACCCCCGAACTGATGTCCTGGATCTGCCTATGCTCGAACTCCGTAGCCCCACCTCCGTACTGCCCTGGATTCGCCTATACTCGAACTCTTTAGCCCCTACCACCCTACTAATGTCCTGGATCCGCCTATGCTGGAACGCCCGAGCCCCACCACCGTACTGATGTCCTAGAGCCGCCTATGCTCGAGCTCCCGAGCCCCACCACCGTACTGATGTCCTAGAGCCGCCTATGCTCGAGCTCCCGAGCCCCACCCCCGTACTGATCAGCTGAATCCGCTTATGCTCGAGCTTCTTAGCCCCACCCCCGTACTGATGTCCTGGATCCGCCTATGCTCGAACTCTTTAGCCCCTACCCACGTGCTGATGTCCTGGATCCGCTTATGCTCGAGCTCCTTAGCCTCACCCCCGTACTGATGTCCTAGATCCGCCTCTGCTCGAGCTCCTTAGCCCCACACCCATACTGATGTCCTGGATCAGCCTATGCTCGAGCTCCTTATCTCCACCCCCGTACAGATGTCCTAGATCCGCCTATGCTCGATCTCCTTAGCCCCATCCCCGTACTAATATCCTGGATCCGCCTATGCTCGAACTCCGTAGCCCTACCCCCTACTGATGTCCTGGATCCGCCTATGCTGGAACTCCCGAGTCTCACCCCGTACTGATGTCCTGAATCCGCTAATGCTCAGCTGCTTAGCCCCATCCCCGTACTAACGTCCTGGATCCGCCTATGCTCTAACTCCCTAGCCCGACCCTCGTACCGATGTCCTGGATCCGCCTATGCTCTAACTCCCTAGCCCGACCCTCGTACCGATGTCCTGGATCCGCCTATGCTCTAACTCCCTAGCCCCACCCTCGTACTGATGTCCTGGGTCTGCCTATGCTCGAAATCTTTAGCCCCTACCCCCATGCTGATGTCCTGGATCCGCTTATGCTCGAGCTCCTTACCCCCACACCCGTAACGACCCCACCTCCGTGCCCCCCCCGAAACGACATAGGCGGATCCAAGGGGGAAAGGGGACAGGTGCCCCCCATAGAATCTTAGCGCCCCCTGAAATTGTCCCGGAAACTCCTGGAAAGTTCGATGGCACCCCCTGAAATGTCGTTTTCCCCGAGATGCAGGTATCGGGGTGTACTGATAGGTTTTAGCGCCTACTTGATAGGTTTTCCGGCCAAAAGTGGCGTCCCTGGTGTAGATAGCGCCCACCAGGAAATTTCCCCTTCCACCTCGCCCCCGATAGGCAATCCTGGATCCGCGTATGGGAAGCGACATTTCAGGGAGCGTCATCGACCTTGAGAGGCGTGTCTTTACAATTTCAGAGGGCGCCGATGGTCGATTGGGGGTTGGGGGAGGGGGATGGGGGAGAAGGGTGAGGGGGGCAACTAGCCTACTTATTCCCTGGATCCACCCATGGTCCAAAAACAGAAACATAATACTCTTATTGTAAACTCGGACTTTTACGGTACTCTAATTACTTGTGATGCATTATGGGTAGTATTGGGTACTTTTTTACCAGACCATAAATAAACAGAAACGGCCGCGCCGGTCGCCGGCGCTGCCGCGGCGTGGACGCAGGCGTGACGCGTGGTGATTTGCTACAACGTTGCGTGGAGAAACGGCATGTTTGTAAAGGTAACTTGGTGTTTCATTGATATCTATGCAGATGGAATGTCGACATATGTCTCTTACCTAGCTGCATGCAAAATTTCATTTCCCTCCAATGACTCTAACCACCCTAAACCCCGGTGTGAAGCAAAAATGAACTGATAAAATTACCACTTTGAAATGTCCTTTACGGCTTATAGCGCGGAAGCCGTAAGAGATAAGTGGGGGGTATGAGTGAGAAAAATGACGGCAACGAAGTTTTCTATCCAGCCGTGTTAAGTTCAATACCGTAGCTATCATAGTCTGGAAACCAGGGGCTGAGAATAAAAATTTTAAAAACTTATATTTTATTTTTGCCTATAAAATAAAAAGTTTCAGTCTGAAAGTTTTTATCTCTAAATATATAATAAAGGAGGCTATTCTCTTTTATTATCTGAAATGGGAACTAATTTTTATCAATTAGATCGGAAGATATAAGGGTTTGAAGGATATTTTGGGAAATGCAGACCTTCACGGAATGGGCCAAAAAGGACCCTTAAATTTCCGTTTTTGTTTTGTTTCTGTGTTTGTGCAGTACTGCACAAACCGGCCTTTAAGTTGATATTTGACTCAGAACCTGAACTGCTGTAGCTTCAGATATTTCGAGCCTGTAGTTTAGACCACGAGTTTTATGCCAAATTTAGGGTGCAAAGTTTAAAAGCTAATTTGGAGCACTAAATTTAAAGCTTTTTCTTTCCAACTTTTTGTGTGAACTACAAATTTCCCTCATGTAAAAGGGTGCAAGTTTGAAGAGTCTAGATGAATTAGCAAAAAATAGAAAAATAAAAGTTAAAAATCACATAATGCAAAATTCTGGGCAAAATTTTGAAAATTTTGAAAATTGACAACCGTGGTGCTTATTCATTTGGAAGTGCCTTCTATCCACAAAAGTTTTAGGTCTCTGATACCAGCGCTCAGAACAGACAACAACAACAACAACCTCGGCCTGCGGCCTCGGCTGGTGCCGCTCTGGCGCAGGAGAAGCCGGTGACAATGTACGTTAGCCAAACAGTTCGATTGACAGGCGAGTGTTTTCAGCAGTTTGATACTTATAACAACGCAATGTTGGAGTTTTAGGTTTTGGGTTCTCATTATGGCTCCATTCAATCCCCTGTCTAGGCCCATGTTTTCCTAAATTAGCATGTCTCTGCATACTGCACCACGCTTGCCCTCTGTTCATATCATCAAAGAAATAAACACACGCATAATGATTGTTTTGTTAAGCAAAGACTGGGCATGACGAGAAGAAAGGAGATACAATATAAAATATGATGGGTTTTCCGACGGTATTTCACCTATGCCTGCAGATTTTCACCCAATTCAGCCTATTTGTTACCGAGTTATGCCCCAGCTCGAGACCTCAGCCCCACCACCGAACTGATGTCCTGGATCCGCCTATGCTCGAGCTCCTTACCCCACCCCCTTACATATGTCCTGGATCTGCCTATGCTGGAACTCCGTAGCCCCACCTCTATACTGCCCTGGATCCGCCTATGCTTGAACTCCTTAGCCCCTACCCCTACTGATGTCCTGGATCCGCCTATGTTCGAGCTCCCGAGCCCCACCCACGTACTGATGTCCTGAATCCGCTTATGCTCGAGCTCCTTAGCCCCACCCCCGTACTGATGTCTTTGATCCGCCTATACTCGAGCCTCTTACCCCAGCCCCGTACTGATGTACTGGATCCGCCTCTGCTCGAGCTCCTTAGCCCAACACCCATACTGATGTCCTGGATCCGCCTATGCTCGAGCTCCTTAGCCCCACCTCCGTACAGATGTCCTGGATCCGCCTATGCTGGATCTCCTTAGCCCAATCCCCGTACCGATATGCTGGATCCGTCTATGCTCAAACTCCTTAGCCTCTACCCCCGTACTGATATCCTGGCTCCGCTTATGCTCGAGCTCCTTATCCCCACCCCCGTACTGATGTCCTGGATCCGCCTATGCTCGAACTCTTTAGCCCTTACCCCTGTGCTGATGTCCTGGATCCGCTTATGCTTGAGCTCCTTAGCCCCACCTCTGTACTGATGTCCTTTATCCGCCTATACTCGAACCCCTTAGCCCCACCCCCGTACTGATGCCCTGGATCCGCCTCTGCTCGAGCTCCTTAGCCCCACACCCATACTGATGTCCTGGATCCGCCTATGCTCCAGCTTTTTAGCCCCACCCCCGTACAGATGTCCTGGATCCACTTATGCTCGATCTCCTTAGCCCCACCCCCGTACTGATGTCCTGGATCCGCCTTTACTCGAGCTCTGGAGCCACACCCCTGCACTGATGTCCTGGATCCGCCTATGCTCGAGCTCCTTAGCCCCACCCCCGAACTGATGTCCTGGATCTGCCTATGCTCGAACTCCGTAGCCCCACCTCCGTACTGCCCTGGATTCGCCTATACTCGAACTCTTTAGCCCTTACCACCCTACTATTGTCCTGGATCCGCCTATGCTGGAACGCCCGAGCCCCACCACCGTACTGATGTCCTAGATCCGCCTATGCTTGAGCTCCTTAGCCCCACCCCCGTACTGAGGCCTGGATCCGCCTTTGCTGGAGCTCCTTAGCCCCACCCCCGTACTGATGTCCTGGATCCGCCTATGCTCGAACTTTTTAGCCCCACCTCCGTACTGATGTCCTGGATCCGCCTATGCTCGAACTCCTTAGCCCCTACCCGCTACTGATGTCCTGGATCCGCCTATGCTCGAGCTCCTTACCCCACCTTCTTACTGATGTCCTGGATCCGCCTATGCTCGAACTCCGTAGCCCCTACCCTCCCCCGCCCACTGATGTCCTGGATCCGCCTTTACTCGAGCTCCGGAGCCACACCCCTGCGCTGATGTCCTGGATCCGCCTATGCTCGAGCTCCTTAGCCCCACCCCCGAACTGATGTCCTGGATCTGCCTATGCTCGAACTCCGTAGCCCCACCTCCGTACTGCCCTGGATTCGCCTATACTCGAACTCTTTAGCCCCTACCACCCTACTAATGTCCTGGATCCGCCTATGCTGGAACGCCCGAGCCCCACCACCGTACTGATGTCCTAGAGCCGCCTATGCTCGAGCTCCCGAGCCCCACCCCGTACTGATGTCCTGGATCCGCTTATGCTCGAGCTCCTGAGCCCCACCCCCGTACTGATGAGCTGAATCCGCTTATGCTCGAGCTTCTTAGCCCCTACCCCCGTGCTGATGTCCTGGATCCGCTTATGCTCGAGCTCTTTAGCCCCTACCCCGTGCTGATGTCCTGGATCCGCCTATGCTCGAGCCCTTTAGCCCCACCCCCGTACTGATGTCCTAGATCCGCCTCTGCTCGAGCTCCTTAGCCCCACACCCATACTGATGTCCTGGATCAGCCTATGCTCGAGCTCCTTATCTCCACCCCCGTACAGATGTCCTAGATCCGCCTATGCTCGATCTCCTTAGCCCCATCCCCGTACTAATATCCTGGATCCGCCTATGCTCGAACTCCGTAGCCCCTACCCCCTACTGATGTCCTGGATCCGCCTATGCTGGAACTCCCGAGTCTCACCCCGTACTGATGTCCTGAATCCGCTAATGCTCAGCTGCTTAGCCCCATCCCCGTACTAACGTCCTGGATCCGCCTATGCTCTAACTCCCTAGCCCGACCCTCGTACCGATGTCCTGGATCCGCCTATGCTCTAACTCCCTAGCCCGACCCTCGTACCGATGTCCTGGATCCGCCTATGCTCTAACTCCCTAGCCCCACCCTCGTACTGATGTCCTGGGTCTGCCTATGCTCGAAATCTTTAGCCCCTACCCCCATGCTGATGTCCTGGATCCGCTTATGCTCGAGCTCCTTACCCCCACACCCGTAACGACCCCACCTCCGTGCCCCCCCCCGAAACGACATAGGCGGATCCAAGGGGGAAAGGGGACAGGTGCCCCCATAGAATCTTAGCGCCCCCTGAAATTGTCCCGGAAACTCCTGGAAAGTTCGATGGCACCCCCTGAAATGTCGTTTTCCCCGAGATGCAGGTATCGGGGTGTACTGATAGGTTTTAGCGCCTACTTGATAGGTTTTCCGGCCAAAAGTGGCGTCCCTGGTGTAGATAGCGCCCACCAGGAAATTTCCCCTTCCACCTCGCCCCCGATAGGCAATCCTGGATCCGCGTATGGGAAGCGACATTTCAGGGAGCGTCATCGACCTTGAGAGGCGTGTCTTTACAATTTCAGAGGGCGCCGATGGTCGATTGGGGGTTGGGGGAGGGGGATGGGGGAGAAGGGTGAGGGGGGCAACTAGCCTACTTATTCCCTGGATCCACCCATGGTCCAAAAACAGAAACATAATACTCTTATTGTAAACTCGGACTTTTACGGTACTCTAATTACTTGTGATGCATTATGGGTAGTATTGGGTACTTTTTTACCAGACCATAAATAAACAGAAACGGCCGCGCCGGTCGCCGGCGCTGCCGCGGCGTGGACGCAGGCGTGACGCGTGGTGATTTGCTACAACGTTGCGTGGAGAAACGGCATGTTTGTAAAGGTAACTTGGTGTTTCATTGATATCTATGCAGATGGAATGTCGACATATGTCTCTTACCTAGCTGCATGCAAAATTTCATTTCCCTCCAATGACTCTAACCACCCTAAACCCCGGTGTGAAGCAAAAATGAACTGATAAAATTACCACTTTGAAATGTCCTTTACGGCTTATAGCGCGGAAGCCGTAAGAGATAAGTGGGGGGTATGAGTGAGAAAAATGACGGCAACGAAGTTTTCTATCCAGCCGTGTTAAGTTCAATACCGTAGCTATCATAGTCTGGAAACCAGGGGGCTGAGAATAAAAATTTTAAAAACTTATATTTTATTTTTGCCTATAAAATAAAAAGTTTCAGTCTGAAAGTTTTTATCTCTAAATATATAATAAAGGAGGCTATTCTCTTTTATTATCTGAAATGGGAACTAATTTTTATCAATTAGATCGGAAGATATAAGGGTTTGAATGATATTTTGGGAAATGCAGACCTTCACGGAATGGGCCAAAAAGGACCCTTAAATTTCCGTTTTTGTTTTGTTTCTGTGTTTGTGCAGTACTGCACAAACCGGCCTTTAAGTTGATATTTGACTCAGAACCTGAACTGCTGTAGCTTCAGATATTTCGAGCCTGTAGTTTAGACCACGAGTTTTATGCCAAATTTAGGGTGCAAAGTTTAAAAGCTAATTTGGAGCACTAAATTTAAAGCTTTTTCTTTCCAACTTTTTGTGTGAACTACAAATTTCCCTCATGTAAAAGGGTGCAAGTTTGAAGAGTCTAGATGAATTAGCAAAAAATAGAAAAATAAAAGTTAAAAATCACATAATGCAAAATTCTGGGCAAAATTTTGAAAATTTTGAAAATTGACAACCGTGGTGCTTATTCATTTGGAAGTGCCTTCTATCCACAAAAGTTTTAGGTCTCTGATACCAGCGCTCAGAACAGACAACAACAACAACAACAGACCTCGGCCTGCGGCCTCGGCAGGTGCCGCTCTGGCGCAGGAGAAGCCGGTGACAATGTACGTTAGCCAAAGAGTTCGATTGACAGGCGAGTTTTTTCAGCAGTTTGATACTTATAACAACGCAATGTTGGAGTTTTAGGTTTTGTGTTCTCATTATGGCTCCATTCAATCCCCTGTCTAGGCCCATGTTTTCCTAAATTAGCATGTCTCTGCATACTGCACCACGCTTGCCCTCTGTTCATATCATCAAATAAATAAACACACGCATAATGTTTGTTTTGTTAAGCAAAGACTGGGCATGACGAGAAGAAAGGAGATACAATATAAAATATGATGGGTTTTCCGACGGTATTTCACCCATACCTGCAGATTTTCACCAGATTCAGCCTATTTGTTACCGAGTTATGCCCCAGCTCGAGACCTCAGCCCCACCACCGAACTGATGTCCTGGATCCGCCTATGCTCGAGCTCCTTACCCCAACCCCTTACATATGTCCTGGATCTGCCTATACTCGAACTCCGTAGCCCCACCTCTATACTGCCCTGGACCCGCCTATGCTTGAACTCCTTAGCCCCTACCCCTAATGATGTCCTGGATCAGCCTATGCTCGAGCTCCCGAGCCCCACCCACGTACTGATGTCCTGAATCCGCTTATGCTCGAGCTCCTTAGCCCCACTCCCGTACTGATGTCCAGGATCCGCTTATGTTTTAACTCTTTAGCCCCTACCTGTTTTAACTCTTTAGCCTCTTGATGTCCTGGATCCGCTTATGCTCGAGCTCCTTAGCCCCACCCCCGTACTGATGTCTTTGATCCGCCTATACTCGAGCCCCTTAGCCCCGGCCCCGTACTGATGTCCTGGATCCGCCCCTGCTCGAGTTCCTTAGCCCGACACCCATACTGATGTCCTGGATCCGCCTATGCTCGAGCTCCTTAGCCCCATCTCCGTACAGATGTCCTGGATCCGCCTATGCTGGATCTCCTTAGCCCCAGCCCCGTACCGATATGCTGGATCCGCCTATGCTCAAACCCCCTTAGCCTCTAACCCCGTACTGATATCCTGGCTCCGCTTATGCTCGAGCTCCTTAGCCCCATCCCCCGTACTGATGTCCTGGATCCGCCTATGCCCGAACTCTTTAGCCCCTACCCCTCTGCTGATGTCCTGGATCCGCTTTTGCTTGAGCTCCTTAGCCCCACCTCTGTACTGATGTCCTTTATCCGCCTATACTCGAACCCCTTAGCCCCACCCCCGTACTGATGCCCTGGATCCGCCTCTGCTCGAGCTCCTTAGCCCCACACCCATACTGATGTCCTGGATCCGCCTATACTCCAGCTCTTTAGCCCCACCCCCCGTACAGATGTCCTGGATCCACCTATGCTCGATCTCCTTAGCCCCACCCCCGTACTGATGTCCTGGATCCGCCTTTACTCAGGCTCCGGAGCCACACCCCTTGCACTGATGTCCTGGATCCGCCTATGCTCGAGCTCCTTAGCCCCACCCCCGAACTGATGTCCTGGATCTGCCTATGCTCGAACTCCGTAGCCCCACCTCCGTACTGGCCTGGATTCGCCTATACTCAAACTCTTTAGTCCCTACCACCCTACTAATGTCCTGGATCCGCCTATGCTGGAACGCCCGAGCCCCACCACCGTACTGATGTCCTGGATCCGCCTATGCTCGAGCTCCTTAGCCCCACCCCCGTACTGAGGCCTGGATCTGCCTTTGCTGGAGCTCCTTAGCCCCACCCCCGTACTGATGTCCTGGATCCGCCTATGCTCGAACTTCTTAGCCCCACCTCCGTACTGATGTCCTGGATCCGCATATGCGCGAACTCCTTAGCCCCTACCCCCTACTGATGTCCTGGATCCGCCTATGCTCGAGCTCCGTAGCCCCTACCCCCCTACTGATGTCCTGGATCCGCTAATGCTTGAGCTCCTTAGCCCCACCTCTGTACTGATGTCCTTTATCCGCCTATACTCGAACCCCTTAGCCCCACCCCCGTACTGATGCCCTGGATCCGCCTCTGCTCGAGCTCCTTAGCCCCACACCCATACTGATGTCCTGGATCCGCCTATACTCCAGCTCTTTAGCCCCACCCCCCGTACAGATGTCCTGGATCCACCTATGCTCGATCTCCTTAGCCCCACCCCCGTACTGATGTCCTGGATCCGCCTTTACTCAGGCTCCGGAGCCACACCCCTGCACTGATGTCCTGGATCCGCATATGCGCGAACTCCTTAGCCCCTACCCCCTACTGATGTCCTGGATCCGCCTATACTCGAGCTCCTTATCCCACCTTCTTCCTGATGTCTTGGATCCGCCTATGCTCGAACTCCGTAGCCCCTAACCCCCCCACTGATGTCCTGGATCCGCCTATGCTCAAGCTCCTTACCCCACCCCCTTACTGATGTCCTGGATCCGCCTGTGCTCGAACTTCGTAGCCCCACCTCTGTACTGCCCTGGATCCGCCTATGCTCGAACTACTTAGCCCCCACCCCCTACTGATGTCCTGGATCCGATTATGCTCGAGCTCCCGAGCCCCACCCCCGTACTGATCAGCTGAATCCGCTTATGATGGAGCTTCTTAGCCCCACCGCCGTACTGATGTCCTAGATCCGCCTCTGCTCGAGCTCCTTAGCCCCATCCCCGTACTAATATCCTGGATCCGCCTATGCTCGAACTCCGTAGCCCCTACCCCCCTACTGATGTCCTGGATCCGCCTATGCTGGAACTCCCGAGTCTCACCCCGTACTGATGTCCTGATTCCGCTAATGCTCAGCTGCTTAGCCCCATCCCCGTACTAATGTCCTGGATCCGCCTATGCTCTAACTCCCTAGCCCGACCCTCGTACCGATGTCCTGGTTCCGCCTATGCTCGAACTCCGTAGCCCCACCTCCGTACTGCCCTGGATCCGCCTATGCTCGAACTCCTTAGCCCCTACCCCCTACTGATGTCTTGGATCCGCCTATGCTGGAACTGCCGAGTCCCACCTCGTACTGATGTCCTGAATCCGCTAATGCTCGAGCTTCTTAGCCCCATCCCCGTACTAATGTCCTGGATCCGCCTATGCTCTAACTCCCTAGCGCCACCCTCGTACTGATGTCCTGGATCCGCCTATGCTCTAACTCCCTAGCCCCACCCTTGTACTGATGTCCTGGGTCCGCCTATGCTCGAACTCTTTAGCCCTTACCCCCATGCTGATGTCCTGGATCCGATTATGCTCGATCTCCTTACCCCCACACCAGTAACGCCCCACCTCCGTGCCCCCCCGCCCCCGAAACGACATAGGCGGATCCAAGGGGAAAGGGGACAGGTGCCCCCCATAGAATCTTAGCGCCCCCTGAAATTGTCCCGGAAACACCTGGAAAGTTAGATGGCACCCCCTGAAATGTCGTTTTCCCCGAGATGCAGGTGTCGGGGTCTACTGATAGGTTTTAGCGCCTACTTAATAGGTTTTTCCGGCCAAAAGTGGCGTCCCTGGTGTAGATAGCGCCCACCAGGAAGTTTCCCCTTCCACCTCGCCCCCGATAGGCAATCCTGGATCCACGTATGGGAAGCGACATTTCAGGGAGCGTCATCGACCTTGAGAGGCGTATCTTTACAATTTCAGAGGGCGCCGATGGTCGATTGGGGGTTGGGGGAGGGGATGGGGGGAGAAGGGTGGGGGGAAGCACCTAGCCTACTTATTCCCTGGATCCACCCATGGTCCAAAAACGGAAACATAATACTCTTATTGTAAACTCGGACTTTTACGGTACTCTAATTACTTGTGATGCATTATGGGTAGTGTTGGGTACTTTTTTACCAGACCATAAATAAACAGAAACGGCCGCGCCGATCGCCGGCGTTGCCGCGACGTGGACGCAGGGGTGACGCGTGGTGATTTGCTACAACGATGCGTGGAGAAACGGCATGTTAGTAAAGGTAACTTGGTGTTTCATTGATATATATGCAGATGGAATGTCGACATATGTCTCTTACCTAGCTGCATGCAAAATTTCATTTCCCTCCAATGACTCTAACCACCCTAAACCCCGGTGTGAAGCAAAAATGAACTGATAAAATTACCACTTTGAAATGCATTTTACGGCTTATAGCGCGGAAGCCGTAAGAGATAAGTGGGGGGTATGAGTGAGAAAAATGACGGCAACGAAGTTTTCTATCCAGCCGTGTTAAGTTCAATACCGTAGCTATCATGGTCTGGAAACCAGGGGGCTGAGAATAAAAATTTTAAAAACTTATATTTTATTTTTGCCTATAAAATAAAAAGTTTCAGCCTAAAAGTTTTTATCTCTAAATATATAATAAAGGAGGCTATTCTCTCTTATTATCTGAAATGGGAACTAATTTTTATCAATTAGATCGGAAGATATAAGGGTTTGAATGATGTTTTGGGAAATGCAGACCTTTACGGAATGGGCCAAAAAGGACCCTTAAATTTCCGTTTTTGTTTTGTTTTTATGTTTGTGCAGTACTGCACAAACCGGCCTTTAAGTTGATATTTGACTCAGAACCGGAACTGCTGTAGCTTCAGATATTTCGAGCCTGTAGTTTAGACCATGAGTTTTATGCCAAATTTAGGGTGCAAAGTTTAAAAGCTAATTTAGAGCCCTAAATTTAAAGCTTTTTCTTTCCAACTTTTTGTGTGAACTACAAATTTCCCTGATGTAAAAGGGTGCAAGTTTGAAGAGTCTAGATGAATTAGCAAAAAATAGAAAAATAAAAGTTAAAAATCACATAATGCAAAATTCTGGGCAAAATTTTGAAAATTTTGAAAATTGACAACCGTGGTGCTTATTCATTTGGAAGTGCCTTCTATCCACAAAAGTTTTAGGTCTCTGATACCAGCGCTCAGAACAGACAACAACAACAACAACAGACAACGACGACGACGAGACCGGAAAAACTGTCAGAATAGAAGCCGTTTCTTACTTCGTTCGTCACCGGCTTCTGACAACGACGACGACGAGACCGGAAAAACTGTCAGAATAGAAGCCGTTTCTTACTTCGTTCGTCACCGGCTTCTGACAACAAGACGACGAGACCGGAAAAACTGTCAGAATAGAAGCCGTTTCTTACTTCGTTCGTCACCGGCTTCTGACAACAACAACAGACAACGACGACGAGACCGGAAAAACTGTCAGAATAGAAGCCGTTTCTTACTTCGTTCGTCACCGGCTTCTGACAGACAACAACGACGACGAGACCGGAAAAACTGTCAGAATAGAAGCCGTTTCTTACTTCGTTCGTCACCGGCTTCTGACCACTATTGGCATATTTGATGTCACCCAAAGCTCTCGGTATAAAATTTCCGTCAGCTTTAAAGCTCAAAATAAAGGGGGATGATTGCCTTAGCTCAAATTCTGAGGGAATAGCCTCCATATGGCTGCAGCGATCTGATTGGTCATAATCCTTACGCCTCGCCCACTTGCTGAAATTACCATGCTGGTGAGTGAAGTAGCATGCAACTGCTTCTCGACCAAAAACTTCAGGCGAGTAGTCACCCATTGCAGGGCATCATTGGGCCGAAATTAACCCAATGGCCGCAACCAACGTCACATCCTTTCTCTCGCGTACTTGGCAAAACATGTATCAATTGTTTTTTTTCAAAATCTAAGTCCTAAATTGTTTCTTTACCTCAGGCATAGGCATAGTCTTTCCACCACTGAATAATTTCGGCCACCGTAAAGACATCTGTCGTTCTGTTTTTGCACCAGTGCTTCTTGTACTGCATGCGACTTTTGTCGTGCAGAAACGCTGTGAATGGAACTTCATAGCGAGTCTATGATCAATGTTTAGGATTTCACTGATTATTCAAAGTGTTATTTCGGTGACGTCACGTATTGTGAGAAAAGAGGGGATTCCCACAATTTTAGACGCAGCAGTATAAATTTGTTGCATTTTCCACCGTCAATCAAGGAGAATTGTACTCCAGGAAATTGCAATGATATGTCTAAAAGGTAAAGCTCTAAATAAATTGTTTTGCACTATGAACTCCCCGGGATAGCAGGAACTACCCGCGTGTCCTCCAGCGTATCTCTTGGATTTCCGTTGGTGCTGCCGTCTATAATTCTCACTATTGAGTCACGTTTACGGCTGCCATCTGGATTGATCGGTCACTGTTCGCACATTGCTACACGAATGAGCGACTGCACAAAGCACGAACACACAGCACGTTCTTAAGTGCGTGGGATTCAGATCTAGCTTCCAAGGCTAGCTGTGTATCCCACAAAAATTGCATGGGGACCAAAATTACACGAGTTCATATTCAACGGGTTCAGGGGCGCAAAATTTAGCACTCGTAAGCAGAGGCGCTGCCACGGAATTTTCGCAGGGGGGACAGACCCGGGCTGGTGCTGACCAACTGGAGGCGAATTTTGAGCATATTCGGTAACTGACAGCATTAATGACCATTGACCCAAAAATTTTTGGGGGGACGTCCCCCCTAGTTGGCCAACAGGGCGGGGGGACGCGACCCCCCGTCCCCCCCGCTTTCGGCGCCCATGCTCGTAAGGGGATTTTTGTCTCGTACTAAAAGCCCATTTAGATGAGGCACAAGCACCTCAAGAAGAGGGTATGGTGATCCCTATAAGGATAAATCCGACTAGAACCGATCTGCAATTATTCAAAACTAGCCGTACTTACCCACAGAAGGACAAGCCGAAGTTTGGATGCAATTATGTAGGAGATACAAGCTGGAGACAAAAATTGTCCCCCCGTTTGAACGCAAAAATGACCTGTTGCAGCTTTAAGACTAGTTAGAATCACGAGAAAACCAACACATAGGTATCTGGCTTCTGCTTTTCACATGTGGAGGCCGTCTATTCGCGTACAGATCCTGACTGCTTATGGAGGGTGCTTGTATTTACAGCGCTTACAGTAACGTACTTATTTACTTACTTACGTACTTACAGCGCTGGGCGATGCTAAACAGGCTCTGTTAGCCGGCTATTATCTAAGCTATCTCAGGCCACACGTACTCGCTGCGGCAATACGCGTAGCACGCGTGGCATTAAGGCCCAGAGGCCCCGGGCGAGAGCTGAGGAATGCAGTTGGGACATGTGTGGCGGTTAGTGTCGAGGGCTTCACCGGTGTGATGCTTCAGTGTCTGTTAAAGGAGCTGATGTGGTTCATAGGGGGGACCCAGGGGGCAAAGAGGCCAGTGCCCCTCCCCGCGATCGACAAGCCCAGCGCCCCTGGTGCCTCCTGGAACCCCCTGGCACCCCCGAAACCTCGCTTCCTGCTAGGAGGCAAGGACTTGCACCTCTGTGAAGCAATTTTTCACCCCTCCGATTGAACTTTTCTAAAAAAATTGGCGCATCTAGCCTAAATGGCATCGCCCCCAGACCTCAATGGCATCGCTCCCAGACCTAAATGACGTCACCTCCGGACGTAAATGGCATCGCCTCCGGCCCTAAATGGCGTCGCCTCCGGACCTAAATGGCGCATCCTGATTGAGGTGCCCCTCCCATTGGAAATCCGCTACAATCGGCTCGCATTTGACGTGCATTATCCAACATCTCCCTTTTACAAAGAGGCGCTGTATTTCTCATATCTATTACTCGCATTTCCAAGAGTATAAAATTTCAACATATGAGCTTCAGATTTCAACTATGTTTTCTGATCAAGCTTACAATAAGAAGCATCATCAAAGTAATAGAAGCACACCCTCCCGGATATAAAACTATTGAACTGCGTCAAGGCAACCGATCCTTTTGAATCTAGCTCCGGAAAGCCCCAGTGCAACCCAGAGGAGGCCGGCAACGCATCTGCCAGAAAGGCGAGCCGCGGCGTTTGCACGCAGCGCAGTGCGAGCGTTTCGTTGCCTCGGAAACATATTGCCGCTGTTATAAGCAAGGGTCGGGTCAATACAATGAATGGTCCTGACTGAGCCCACAAAATCAAGACCAGCATTGGTCTTTTCTCGAGATCTACATGCGTTCCCAAATTGCAGGTTCGAGGCGGCTGAATGAGCTGGGGAGGGCACTTGGTCTCGAGGAAGATCCATATCAGTCGTTAAAAGCAGAACGCGAACAAATTATTGTCGTTTCTTGCTATTTGAAAAGTCTTTCTTACGACACTCAATTATTTTTGTATCTTCGGCAAATTGTTTGGAGGCCACTCACCTACTATTGAAATATGTTAACGGTACCTACCGGTAAAAGGCTCAAACCGGCTCTTCACCTCAATGTTTTCAAAAGCTATTTAAAGTTGTTTAAGTAATTGATTTAATAATGAAAATGTATGTTCTCCTCCATTTTTTATCTATCTTATAAAAAACTAGTCTTTAAAAACAAAAAAATGAATCACTTTACCTAGAAGTGGAGCATAAAATGATTACTCGAGTGTTCAGTCGTTTCGTACCTGGGTTCTTCAGTTGTTTTCTGCAAAATTCCCAGGATGACGAAATTTTTGCGCCAGATAGGTCATATGACCCCGGTATGAGGACTCCTACGCTTCTGATTGGTCAATTTTAGGTTTCTTTAACGTCTTATATTTCTGTTTCACAAGAGTTTTGGAATGCTGCTTTTTAACTATTTTTTATGTGATAGTTCGAGGTTTTACACCACTGTTTAGGACAGATATGACATAGTTCTTAGAGAAATTGGTGGTCATAGCGGAGCATGGGTCATTTGATCGATAGTGCGAATTCTCGATAAGTCGTCTAGAAATGTTTGTTTTGGGAGCGATTTTAAGGCATTTGGAGGCTGAATTCGCATAAATGAGAATAGGACGTCTGCAACAAATTTTTGTTGATCAAGCCAATAATTGTTTTCGCGTATCTCCCTTTAAGCAGACGAGAATACATTTCGTCTAGATGTTAGATCAACTGGCGTCCTGGAAACAGGGTAATAAGATAGCTTTGTGTCTTCCTCAGGGCGCCCAAGACCCCAAGTTGTCTTGAGACCCAGATTCGTTTTCCCTACGAACCATTAGACTTTGCCTCAGCAAATACCAGTTATCTCGCTTAAGACCGGTCAAGACAGTCTTGAAGAGAATATGCAGCCTGGATCAATATTTTTGAGTTGTGAGATTGTCTTGAAACGTGTTGTGTCTGATTTGAATAGGAGAAACAAGACCGGTGGGACCCCACATCATCTTGGCTGGTTTTGAGTGTATATGGAACAAACTGGCTCTCACGGGACGAGGTGGGCCTTGATAGAGCTTTTATCACGCTGAGTGTACTGGCTGTTAACTTAAGACCAATCGGGAAGGTATATACCTACCTACTTGCGCGGTGACCGGGAAAACGGACGACATAGCACAGGTCGTTGCTTTCCCAGGTATACCTTCAGCCTAGAAATATGCTGGAAGGAAAGTCACTCAATGAGCTCTCACACTGTCCACTGGTCATTCATACGAACCTCAGCTCAAAACCGGGATAATGCGGGTAACATCAAGGCCCTTAACATTGCGATATCTTAGGTGAAATACGTAGCAACTGCTTTGGTTGCTAAGCAACGAGGCCGTACAAACACGCCCTGAGCAAACGAAGCAAAATGCAATACGTGTGTCTGTCTCCGAAAGTGACGATATCTGTCGAGCGTTTCGTATTTTTTTGTGTTTTGCAAAATGAATACCGATGTGAAAGGTAAGAAAAAACGGTTTCAGTGTAAATCGTGACACGCGTGTACTTCCGTCATTGGGAAATCGCGATACTGGGGTCAGCATTGCGCAGTTGGTTAGACCACGCGTTCGGTTCGGCCCACGACACTTAGTGCTCTGCTCCTGACACAGGCAATCAAACAAGGGTAAAGTTAAAATACATAGGCATACAAGAAATTATATCTCTCCCAGCCCACGAATGACTAGATACGATGCTGCGAATGTGAGTTGACCAGTTCAGCTGTCCTGCACTAGGTTACGCCAGAGCTTCTGTCAACTGGCGCATGGGTCTGTCACACTCGACTGCACAGCATCGATGGTTGCTCCTATATAGAGCAAATAATTATCCTCTCTGGAAAACATCAACCTACTAGCAAATGACTGCAGCTTAAAGTGTCATTAGGCGTTGTCAGTAAGATCCCAGGCTAATGTTGATGTGACAGCAGAGTGGTGAAATTCGCCACTTATACCATCGCAGCGCCAGAGACACCGCTCCGAGCTTGGTTTCAACGGACTGAAGCGAGTGTGGTAATTCTGACCTTCAGAGCCGTCTCCGGGTATCCACTGGGGAGGAGACGCTGTGAAAACACATTTGGACTAACGCGGGAGACATTCACCCGGCGCCAACTATACTGTGTGAAAATAGGCTCAGACATGGCCTATTTCATAACATTTCCGTGTCATCTTCCATGTAAGCGGCTGAGTCCGATGCTGCACTGAAGGGAGCTGGGGTTATCTGCTTAGTTGCTGACTCGTCGAGTCGATGCGAAAGAGTGAGTCGGAAGAAAAACCCGGCTGCAAGTCAAAATTGCTTGGCCACAAAGTGATTGGATCATTTTCAATCCTTGTGATAGTTCATCAATCCACTCATTTCCACAGAATTGTTGGGTCAGATTCAGAAAATTGGGATCTAGAGCCCAGTCATTTTTCTCTCGAATAAGAGGAAACTGAGTTCGTTTCTTTGGACTCTCCTAATTAAATCAGGGAGTGCGAGTGTACCTGCTCTCACAATCAAACAGAACCAGAGCAAGTCCTAGCCCGGAGTATGAGATTGATAATCTGAGTACATACGTAACTTGCGCAAGAATAGCTAAACATCGAAAACGGGACCGATTCGTGTCTCGAGACACAGTCCTGAGGCATACATTCAGTGGCGGTTCTAGCCGGTAGGTTTGGGGAAGCCAAAGTAAAAAAGGTCTTGGTGAAAGATGTGGCCACAAGATGCTTGTTTTGGCTATTCAAGACCCCATGTTTACACTGAAGTTGACTGGTTCTGTTTGAAGTTGAGAATTGAATCACAAAACCTTGCTTATAAACTAAAAAGGAGTCGAGGCAAAAAGGAAGTCAACAGATTTGGAGGGGAAACATCGTTTTACCCCGAGCTTTTCTGTTTGGTGACAAAATTCCAGCTTGCCTGCCCCCTGAATCCCCACTGTATACATTTTCTTTCGAATAAATGCTAGACTTTTCGAATAAATGCTAGACTAGACTCGCCCGTTTCTTTCTGTTGCTCATTCAGTTCGAATGAAAGCAGAACGTGTATGGAATTGGGATTTAAACCGTGTGCTGGGACGGGGCTTTACGGAGGCAGCATTAGAATGCCAACATAAAATATAACTGTTTCATATCGTCCAGGCCATCTTTTTAACCATGTACGAAATTGGAACGATGTGACGAAGAAGTGTGCTAGGAATGCTGTTAAGGACAACTGACGTGTGTATCTGTAAGTCCTGACTTCAATTTCAATTTTCTGATGCTGGTACTACCTATTAAGTGCGTAATTTAGGATTCTGATCCAGTTTACTATTGAGACCTGTATGACGATGACCAATGAGTAGCCCTTACCTGGCAGAACGTGTCAGATGGAGTGTTAACAAACAGCCCGGGACGGCGGAACTACTCCCCATTTCGGGGAACAGCCTGCAAACTTGGATGCCCACCCTTGCACTTAAGACAGGGGCATGTGTTTGCGAAAATGTTTGGGGGAAATTTGAAACGATGTCAATAACCACCATGATAAAAGGCAGTGGAATAGTATTAAGTATTTAAGCATTCTCCCAGGCCTGCTGAAGAGCACAAAATCAGCTGGAAATTTTTTAACTGAAAAACACAAATATTTAAGGGATATTTCAAAACTATTTCAACGTTTCATTGGGCTTGCCCGGGCATGCCCAAAACACCCGCAGATATATAAATTCACGCTCCGTGGGGTAGGGTTTACAACACAAACGGCGTAAATCACCGTCTTAAATTTTTTGAAGCTCTTTTTCTTCTTTTTTACTTCTAAATGAAACCTTAAACTCATCCCAAAGAATAGCCTAAAACAATGTTCAAAACCAGTGATATTCGCACAGATGGCAGCAGGACTTATTAAATCAGATGGAAGATGGCACATAAGATGGCACCCAAACCGGAAAGCTAAGTGTTTAACGTGCCTTTTTTACAGCTGGTTGATGCATCAAATTGGAAGGGGGAGGAGAAACGAGGCCCACGAGCTTGCGAGATTCGAGGGGACGATTGCCTCCCCCTAGTTTCTACGTCATTGGAAACAAACGTCTGTTTCAAGGAGTCAAACACTTCAATTTTCCAACAATAGTATATCCGAAAATCTACAGTACTAACTTGTCAAAGGCGCACCAAAAATAAATTACACAGTGATCTGGCGCAGTCTACCGAATTAGATTCAGAAGTACAGCTGTAGCGAGGAGGCAGAGCTGAGTTGAAAACTTTCAGCAGTGCCAGTGGCTGCGGAATGATGAGCATCCCGTCAACAAAGTCTCTGAAAGCCTTCAGGGGCGCTGGCAGTTTGTCAGGCGTTGAAATACAAACCTTAGCTTTGGTCATCATCGCTAGTGCTTCAAATAGGTGGGGTATTCCAGGACAAATCGACCAGGCGCCACCTGGATTGTACAACGCATAGTCTCAGATTTCGTTCTACATAGGGTTATCAGAGGGGTAGAATTCAGATTTGAAAATATTTATTTCCTCAAAATAAGGGTTTCGGAGTTAGAGCTTGCTGAAAGTCTTGGAAATCCGTGTTTTTGGCAAAACATAGTGGCATACAATCATTATTTTCTGTGTAGTCCTTCGTTATGGATGCTTATTTAAAACGTGATTGGGGAGGGGCAGGACATGGTTTTGCCATGATTTTTTTTTTGGGGCCGGGGACAAATGCATTTTCCCTCTCTCTGGACCCGCCACTGATCCTGTCTCTTTTTAGGTGCTGGATTTTTACATTGTTTCAAATTTGGGCACACCAATGGGTCTCGGAAATCCACAGCGCTGACTCCCACGCAAAAACATGCAAGTATTACTGGGAAACCGTTGTCCACTATCTGAGCGCACTATTTTTTACATATCATATCTTAACTGGCACATATTCAAGTTTGTACGATACTAGCTGATGGTTGGATGCCTCCAGGGCCGGCGAAGGCTGAGCGAGAGATCTCTAACAAGTTTAAACCAATTACCAATGGAGGTGGGACAGATTGGTTTCAGCGATAACCAGGAGTGCCAGCGGCAGACTTCAGCATCAATGGCGCTTGTCACAAACAGAGGCACAGACATTCCAGTCTCTCAGCGTTTCGTCCACCCTTGAACCCAGCCATCCGAGGGCTCTGAGACAGGCCGGTACAGCTCGACCAGCCGCGCGACACATTTATCCCCGCAGACGGAGCGGGGAATGCCCCAACGTTAATCTAGATGGACGGTTTTGCCCAGCTTTCCACAAAGAACTCAAATGACATCTGCATTTGACAGCAGTCGTTGGTATAAACCTGACAACGAAATATTATATTTACCAAGTAAAGTGCGGTTTCTCTGGACCATCTATTAATTAAGAACTAGCATTCTCCAACTTAATTTAGTGCCACCATTGTCACCAACATAGCATGCGCCATTAGAGCTTGTTGTGTTTCTATTAGTGATAGTCGTTAAGTAGCCACTTCTCGTGCAAAAATACCTTTCAGATAAGGTACGTTAACGAAAAAGAAAGGTCCAAGCAAGGGCCGAAGCTATGTAATATTTCGGTTTTCAAGATACATAGGGATTGATAAAGTCTAACCTATCTGTCTTACATACTAATAATACAATAACAAGCTTGAATTGATTTTTTCGATGCATCTTATACCTATCTGGGTCAGCTGATTGAGCGCTGGGCTCCGGCCGGCTGCTCACAAATATGCAATGACAGTGAGTGTGCAGCCTTGAGATCGGTTCCCCTGAGACGCTCCGGCGTTCAATATTTACTCGACGTAGGTCGGCTGGCAACTGGCTGGTGAAAGGGTGCCTTGAGAAGGGCGGCCGTCCGTGCTTTGTGGGATGTTAAGTTTTGGCTTCTAAATTAACCCTTCATTGTGGGAGTCGCTCGTTCGGTAGTGGGGTCAAGGTCTCCGTCACAAGCCCCATGGTGACTTTAGTGAGGCTCCGACTAAAAAAACAGAACTGAGAAAAACTTGCCCAAAATTAAAAATATAAATACCGACAAGGCCTTACTTGTTCACTAGAGGCAAAACACCACCGTTAACACTATGCGCTATAGTTGACTGGTGTGCGCCAGTAACTGCAATATTCCTTTAATCTGGTATCATTATACGAAGTGAACTGATTTCTCCTTTGCAAATAGTTCAAAAACTTCGGCTGTATGAAGTTTAGTTTAGTTTCCTTTCGCTTGCAGGGCCGTTTTCTACGGCAAATAGGTAATTTGTTATATCATTGCTGACTCGACAAGTTTGGGGAAATTTTTTCGAAGTAAATGACAAAAGATTACAAACATGGGCCCAAAAGCTAGCTACCACGCTTTGGGTGCTAGTGAAATACTTCCATACCGAGCAGCTTTCCATACTACGCATAGAACGAAGGTTTCCCATTGCGCCGTGATGACGTAACAAGATGGTGGATCGTGACCGGGGGCTGTAATCTTACCATCTTGGTTCGTTTCCTTGGTTGTGCGCAGCACCAGCAGGTACGTTGGGATCATTGTTGGTCTCCGGGGCGTTTTTAAAAGCAATGCGACTTTTTGGTACAATCACAGACTAGACGAATTTTAAGAGCATTATTTAACGAAAATAATAAACTCGGCGTTATTTTTGCTGAAAAATGGCCAATAAGCCCAATATTTCTTTTTATCGGATTTACATTTGTCAGAAAAAAACAACTCCAAATTAGTGTGAAGACAAATCAGCGTGATTAGCCTTCGCTTGAGCCACAAATAAATACGAGTACAAATTAAACGTCTAGCTAAACAGGTCGTTCTTGGGACCAAGAGATAGTTGCCGATTTGTTATTTTTCTAGACATATGCAGACGTGTTTCACGTTTGTAAGTAGTCAATAAATCAAATCAATGACCTAAGATCTAATCATGATCATCACATTATTAGGATTAGCAATGGTCCCGTGACTTACCGGGGAGGGGGGCCATTAGGGGTGAATCGTTACCCTTTTTTATCCGCAAACAGAAAATTCTGGGACAAATGAAATATCGATCGAGGTTTCTCAGCATGCTCTTCCACAGTGACGGGCCCAGAACCTCATTTCGGGGGGAAGGGGGTTGAGGGGTTCAAACCTCCCTCGCCATTGCCTTGAAACAGCCTCCGGCTATGTATTTACTGCAGGCACCATGACATGTCGGGGGAGGGGGTTTGAGCCCTTCTAGCCTCATTAGTATTCGCCACTGCTCTATCACGTGGCTATCTCAGTTCAAATCCCACTAGGATGGTGGCACATTCCATTTAAGCTTTGTTAGTTCACCGATTGTCAAACGTTATACGTCTTATGAAAGATTTCATCTGCTTGAAGCCTGTGCCTAATTGCAATTCAAAATCAGCAAACATAAACTGAGGTGCTGATAGACCTCGCAGGGCTGAGCCGATGAGCACGATTATAAGTTGACAAGACGTTTAATGGCTTGCTTCCTTGAATCCCGGATGCAAAATGGAGCAAATACACTCTGATTATGTATTCGGTACAGCCAACATCTTCATAATCAGTGTATTTGCTTCATTTAGAATCAAAGATGCGAGGAGGCAGGCGATTAAATATCTATCAACGTATAAGCAAACATGATTTTAACGATACAGCAGGACGATTTTAACCGGACGGCAGTGCTGGGCTAGGTGAGTATGATTCCACCCAGTCCTTGGAGAGAGCACCATAACTTGGTCAGCAAGTCAGGAGCAGTTCAGTGCCCCGGGTGGGATCGTCTTAACTACGGGGTGGATGGGCTGGCAACCCCATTAAACTTTCGTATGTAACTCGGTGGTGTAAGTCAATTTGGGAACTTGGGACAGAGCAGGCTTCTCCCCAGTGACTTCCCCAGAGAGGCGACTGGTGCCGACCTTTCTCGAATTCCTACTACGGTGGGGGCGTGAAGTCTTGGACAGGCGTGTAGCTGCTGAGTTTCTGAACACGCCTCCCTCCGGAGCGGTAACAGCGCGCTCTGCGATGGCTGAAAACGCTGCGAGTCGTCGGAAGAAGGCACCAAAACAACTCTTTCGCAGCCCACATTCTCGTCCCGGCTTTGCAGATCTCCGCTTTCGAATCAACATTCCGTGAAACGTCTGGCTGGCCGAGTCCCGCGGCACAGTTGGGAACAGCGAATATATTACCATCAAATTATCGGCCGCAGCCAACCGGCGTGCTGAGACACATTGACGAGTTCAATATCCACCCGCCGGCCACCCCCGCGGCTCCACATTGCACTACCCGGGTCACAGCTCACCCAGGCACGCCCCCGGCTCGTCCCAGTGACTTGGACAAAACACACACACACATCGATAGCTCGGCACCGATAATAACAGCCAGCTCTCTGGTATCACCCATCGATATTTAGTACTTAGTCAATAGCCCGTTTGGCATCGCCATGGACAATAGTCAACGGCTGGTCGGGTGGCACTGGTCGCAATATTGATATGACCTGAACAAGCGGTGTCATTCAATGACTCATTAACCCGGAAAGACTGGGAGATTGTATAGGTCAGAATTGAGGAGAAATGGCTCCTTGCCGACAAGGAAAAGGTATCGACATAGCTTTAACACCGGGGAATTCGAAGAGAAGCTGGTTAGTTTGAAAACATGTATGGCAAGGTCCAATTATAAGTCAGTTTCTGCTGGGTAAATCGGGTGAAGGTATAGTCATACATAAACCATCTGAACTGTTCATCTCAATGGATTCAAAAACATAGCCCGACTGACGAGTGACTTTCACCGAGTAACATCTATCACTGATGCAGTGGCGATGAATTGGAGCAATGCCGGGTACATTCACATCTACGATAACCAACGCTAAACCTGTTGCTGATACAGTCTGGTTAGGAAAAAGCATGAAAAAGGGAAGGAGATCCCACCAACTGGAAAATTGAGCACCTTCATTCCAGTTGAGATTTGATACAAGCTCATTTCATCCGCACTCCCGACGACGGACAACATGAAACAAACATGTTCATAAAGTGATATATCAACATCATCGCGCCAATGACGATTAACAACATGATCACATTTCCTGTATGGTAGCTCCAAAATGATACGAATAACAGATGGCACGAGGACGTTCCACCTCTCCATGGCTGCCCCCGCGACACACCGGCAGCGACTCAGTGGACTGTAAATGGACCATCGCAGAGCGAACACACCCACACGTGAAAGCAACTCCAGCAGTCCGCCACCAGGCCGGCAGCGACGCAATAAAACAACAGCCTCGAGCGCACACTCTGCGGCGACTAGTGCTCTCGCGCGGCGGCCAGGTACTAGGAACTGCGACTCCGCCGCCGCCGCGCCAACCCGCCCCATTTGTACTGAACGCCCACCTGAGTTGAGTGATGCTGGCCTGGCCGGGGCCGGCGGCAGCGGCGGCGGCCCCGGCTACCTCTGGCCGTCGGGCCGGCCCGGCGGCTGCGGCTGCTCCGGCAGCTGGAACAACACCGACGGCGGACTGGTGGTGCCCGGCTGCGGCGCCGACAGCAGCAGCCGCGACAGAGGCGGCGAGGCGCCGCTCTGCGCCGGAGACGCCACCACCGCCGCCGCCGCCGAGTCACTCCTGCTGGGTATCAACGGCGTCAGGTCCACCATACCGTAGCAGGGGGTGGCGGCGTTGCCGGGCGCGGTGGCCAGCAGCAGCCGGGGCTGGATGGGGGCGGCCGAGCGCACCGCCGGCTGAGACGGCATCACCACACTACAGTTCGCCAGCAGCAGGTCGTTGATCTGAGCCAGCTCCTGCTGCTGCTGGTTGATCTTCTGCTGCAGCTGGTGGTGCTTCCACAGAAGACTGTCCTGCACTTGACGCTGGGTGGGTGTAATCTGAAGCTGGTCAGGCACCAGCTGCAACTGCTGCTGCTGTTGCTGTTGTTGTTGTTGCTGTTGTTGGTGCGACTGCTGATGCTGATGGTGCTGTTGCTGCTGTTGTTGTTGCGAATGCTGATGTTGATGGTGCTGTTGCTGCTGTTGTTGTTGCGACTGCTGATGTTGATGGTGCTGTTGCTGCGGTTGTTGCTGCTGTGCCAACTGAGGCTGATGATGATGCTGCGGCCGCAGCTGCGGCTGAACCTGCTCCGGATGTTGGTGGCTGTGTTGGTGTTCCTCCTGGCACTGCATTTGTTCATGCTGTTGTCGCTGTTGCTGCTGTTGTTGTTGCTGCTGTTGCTGTTGTTCCTGCTGCTGTTGTTGTTCTTGCTGCTGCCTCTGCTGTTCCTGTTGCTGCCTCTGCTGCTGCTGACGCTGCTGCTCTTGCTGCTGTCGCTGCTGCTCCTGCTCCAGCTGCCTCCTCTGCTGTTGTTGAAGCTGTAGCGCCTGTACGTCCAGCGGGCTCGGGGCGCCCTCCGACTTGCAACGCGTCACTCCCGAGGTGGAAGCCGCCGACGAAGACTCGCCGGTGGACAGGTACAAGCTGTCAGCGGGAGAGGCCGGCTCGTACGCCCCGCAGGGTGACGTGCCGGCCTGCGACTGCATCGGCGACCAGAGAGGGTCGGCGTCGGTGAGGAGCGGCGCCGCCGCCGTCGGGGTGTTACACCGCAGCTTGGTGGTCTCCTGCTGCCGGCGCACCTCAGCGTAGCTCGCCACCGAGTGCGTGCACACGATAAACTCGGGCTTGGAGTTCCACTGGTGGTAGGTGATGTAGTATTTGGTCTGCAGCCACAGCCACTTCTGGCCCTTGGTTAGGAAGCGGTAGAAGCAGCTGACACCCTGACCTACTCGCATCAGCTGTTCGTGACAGTTCGCTACCGCATGGAGATCATCACCGTGGTAGTACTCGTACACCGAGGTACCTAGCACCTCCATGGCCGAGTACCCGATCAGATGCGAGGCCCGGTGATCAAGGAACAGAAACTTCCATTCGAGACTGTGGCGCGAGGTGAACTCCTTCCTCCAGTTGCCGGCGGGCACCATCTCCCTGACCAGCTGGCAGGCCTGCAGCCGGCAGATGGCCACGTACACCGGTCCCGCCTGGTCGGTGGGCGGCTGTGCACCCGGCGCCGGCTGGTGTACGTACCCGGCCAGCTGTACCAGCTCGTACTGGGGCTGTGCAGGGCCGGCGCCGGAGCCGTCCCTGGCCGGGTCGCCCCGCCGCAGGTGCAGCATCAGGGAGAACCGGCCCGGCTCGGCACCCTCCGTCTGCAGAGGACCCCCGCGGCTCAGCAGGTCGTACAGAGCGGCGCTCTGTTCCGCCGGCATCAGCTCGTACAGCGACTGGAACAGCACGTCCTCGGGAAGCAAGGTCAGCAGCGATGTTATGTTTTCACTGACGTAGAGAATCTTGCCCAGGCTGTTGAAGGCGAGAATGAACGAGTCTAGTCCTTCCAACATCAGCTGGGTGAACTCGTCGTTGGTAAGAAAGGAGGGTTTCCACTCCTCTCGGTGGTCTTCGTCGCGACTGCGCGCTGAGGTCTCGTTATGCGTGCGCAGGAAGGAGATGGTGGCACGCAGCACGGCCGATTTGTCCATCTTACGGCCGGCGCTGCCCACCATCCTGGCCAACTCATTCACCAGAACATTGAACTGGTCGCGTCGCTTCTTCTCGTTGGAGTTGCGCGACTGGCGTTTGTTTTCGTCCCTGTCCTCGGTGTCCGAGCCGGACATCGCCGTGTGCAGCGGCGGATGGCGCGCCCGGACAGTCTCGGCAGTCGCTGGTGGGTGAGACACCAGGCTCCACGCCTCCACCAGTGGCAGCCCGCCGGTGCGGCCTTCACGCGGCCCAGTGCCGCCTCTCACGTGTGCCGGCTAGGGGTCGTGGCAGGCTCGCTACTTTGTGTGGCCGGTGCAGTACAAACATCACGTGACCATCCGTCCGCCGCACCCGCCGCCAGCTAACGGCCACGCAGCGCCAGCCGCACCGTCTCACCCATCTCCGCTCCGTCTCAGTACAGGTCAATGGCCATCCTCGGCGCCGACCCACTCACTCCAGCACTGTCTGCTGCTAACCTGCCGGCCTTTTCTGCCGAAGCCACTACGGAGCACTACTGACCCGTTTACACCCCGCCTGGCGCGACACCCACGTCACTGGCCCTCTCACACGCCCGCACTCGCTACTACTACTGCCGGGCCTGACAGATGGCCGCCACACGGCTCTCCGCACACAGCCGCCTTCTTGTGAGCCTGCACCTCTCGCCGGCGCAGAGTCGGTGGCCAGGCTACTTCTACTGTCTTCTACTGTCTACTTCTCGGAGCGAAGCGAGGATTTGACTCGCTGCATCCAGCCCTGCTCCATCGTCTCCATCTGCTTCAGGAACTCGTTGTTCATCACCTCGTGGCACTGCTCCACAGTCAGCCCCGACGCCGAGCCTGCAACAGCCGGACAGATGAGGGTAAGATTCGACTCCACCAGTGACAGACACACACACAGCAGGTGTAACGATTACGATATTGCAGCGCTGGGGACGAGGCGACGGTCAACAACTGGGGCTGGGCAGTAGCGGAGGAACACAGTGGCGCCCTCCTGCAACTAGAAATTTAACACACCACCGCTTGGGGAGGGGTCATGTCTAGCCCCCATACGTTCGTTTGGGAATTATTCCAAACCGATTTAAACTAGAGAAGCGTCGCCTTGTGTATGTCTTAACTGGACACTGCAACTTTTGGCTGGACATGTTTGTCAGGTAAGGTCAGGTTAAACGAGTTATGGCACAATTTCTGAACCCACGTAGGGTGATTTTCCTCTTCTAAAAGATGGTAGAATAGATCATGGTGTGACGCGGCTTCTACACTATTTGTAACATGTCTCTGAACATATCGGCATAACACTACTTATTTCGAGGTCAGGTCCATAACGACACCATAGTTTACCAATGTCACCAGCGGCCCAACTTTCGAATGCATTTATCTCAGTAAGTCAGAAGGTTAATCAGATACAACAATAGGTTTGATGCCACAGTTGAGGATATGTGCTTAACATTTGCACGGTATGAAGCATGACCATGAAGGTCTCATTTGACGTTGACCAGGACACCTCGCTTAGCATTGCACTCCTCCAGTCAGGACGAACATGTCTAAGCCGGACACAACAGTGGTCAGTAACTGGACTGTATCCGCGGGACACAGCAGTGGTATGTAACTGGGACTGTATAAGGGGGACACAACAGTGGTATGTAACTGGGACTATATAAGCCGGACACAGCAGTGGTATGTAACTGGGACTGTATAAGCCGGACACAGCAGTGGTCTGTAACTGGGACTATATAAGCGAGACACAACAGTGGTCTGTAACTAGGACTGTATCCGCGGGACACAGCAGTGGTATGTAACTGGGACTGTGTAAGCCGGACACAGCAGTGGGCAGTAACTGGGACTGTATAAGGGGGACACATCAGTGGTATGTAACTGGGACTGTATAAGGGGGACACATCAGTGGTATGTAACTGGGACTGTATAAGGGGGACACATCAGTGGTATGTAACTGGGACTGTATAAGCCGGACACAGCAGTGGTATGTAACTGGGACTGTATAAGCGGGACACATCAGTGGTATGTAACTGGGACTGTATAAGCGGGGCACAGCAGTGACACATATCGACCGGAGAAGAGCCGTGACCAATACAATACAGAGAAGACACCTGACCTTAGAGCATCTATAAGAAGCATAGATCACATATATGAAGTTCTTGAGGCCATTCCAACAGGATGAGCTTCAGAATGTCTCTGCAACATTTGAGTTTTGCCCGTGGTACCACCCTGTATGTCCGGCAGATTAAGTCACCTGAACAGGCGGCATGCACCGACCCGAGGTGACGCTGACTTCAAAATTTGGAGAATGCAGGAACGCGAGTGAGGTAGATGTTAGGTCCAACACAGCACCGCTTTTCCCCTTTTTGTCACCTGAACAATAATCGGGGACTACAAGCCTTTCGCCGATTCAACTAAGATTGCGCTTTCTATGAAATATATAGATATCACTTTGTTTTCCCACTCTTGACCCAACCGGAGCATAGTTTTAAAACTACAACGTAACTGCGCCCAGTATTACGGACTATCTGGTACGGATCACGAATGTGACTGCAAATTTAACATAAACAAGAAAAAGAAAATGAACACCCACCTCAGGCTTTTTCATAAATGCGGTAAATGGTCTGGAAAAATAGCAAAAGAGAAAACATAACGTTTCGGTGGACTAGCACGACCTGGCTGAAACTCAGAAACTGCCACGCGTCCGTTTCAGCCGACAATTCAAGACATCAAACAAAGCCGTGAGTCATAATGTTCAGCCCATTCTCAGCTAAATAAGGTACAAACTTCATCATCAAATCGTTATTTGATTTTTTTACAAAAAGACAAATGGACAGAAGCGAGGCAAGAGAAATAGCAGAAAGTGTTAGAAAGACAAGCAATAGGGTGCAACAGAACAGACAAAACACTTTATACGCACAAACGGAACAAAAGTAAGAAGGCGAGCATGCTGTCAGATGAGAGTTAATAATAACGCAAGTCGGTGGAACAAACATAAAACTGACAAACAAAAACGCAAAAAAGCAATGGAACAAACGGAGAAACAGTACAACTAAATGAGCACAACGGAACGAAACGAAATAAAATGAACGTAACAAGACGACGTGGCCTGACGTGGCAGCATCTTTTGAGGCAGAAAAAACGAACTGAGCTGCTAGATAACCTAAAAACACGACTAAAAATCAAACAAATGGAGACTACAATTAACACAAAATATAATTCAAAGTCAATGCTTAGTTGAGGGCCCACTGATTTTTTTACTTTCAGTCACAAGCAAGAACACACTTAAATTTACACACAACATATATGTACAAAGATATCACCATCTTTTCTATTTTATATGTTCTTTTTCACAATGATATCAAAAGAGAGGAGAAAATGAGATCAACGTAAAAATGTGGGCAAAACGAAGAAAAAAGGGCAAACACTTAAGGAGTAAATAGGAACAGATCAAACTTAAGAGCCTACTAACAAGACGTGTGATCATAAAAACATTATGAGACTAGTGAAATCAAATAAAAAAACAAAACAAAAACTAAACAAACATTGACAAAATAGAAAGAGAAAATTGTGAAGAGAAAATATCGCGAGTAAACTTCAAGACAACTAAAGAGGACAGGTAGCTTAAATAATGCACAAAGTTGACAGTTGAGGTGTGCATCCGGGGCGAGTTATGGGGAGGGGAGCAGGTTGTGGAGAGCGCCAGCGAGTTGGTGGACTGCGCAGCACAGCACGTACAGGTGGTCGTCATCATTCTGTTCTCAAAGACCAACAACGCAGCACCAACCAATGTATGGCGGAGGTGTTATCGCTACCATCTTACAGATGTTTATGGACTCAAACGCGAGTTACAGGCCTCAAAGATAGCTCTGCATAGTTATGACCTGGCCAAACGCCCGAGGCTATAACTCGGCAACAGTAGTCAAATCGCGCTGAGAACTGGAAAGGTGGATTTAGTACCCCAGGTAACGCCACATCCAAATTTCTGTTCAAATCCACAGCCTGGGCGCGTTATGCAGCGGTCCACCTGTCGAGGGAACAGCGGGAACCCGAGGTCAGATAACTCCGAAACGGCAGCCTGCGTCGATAATTGCATCCTGGTACAAGGGTCCACCGGATTGAACGCAGGGCGCGTACTCACAGAAAACATGCACTTAGACGCGTACAAAGACACCGCCACTATTTCACGCAGTAGGCCCCCACAAAAAGCGGAGCAAATGTAACTGAATTACCTCTTAAAAGCAAGCCGGCAAGGCTTAGAATTCACTCCCAGCACTGTGTTATGCAATGATGTTGCTGTTGGCAAGAGCAATAGGTATTGCCATCAAACTGGAGCAGTGTCCTGACATTGGGAATTTTGCGTGGAAACCCACACCCAGACTTGATCAATTTTGACATCCTAAATCTTGAATTTTGACATCCTAAACAAAATCATCAGAATCATCGGCTTGCAGCATCATCATCTTGCGAGGTGGTGGCCTCAATGACAGCTATTTAGTGTGCCCTCGTTTGCATCTCCTACTGGTTTTTAGCCTTGTGTTAACATGCACTGGCATGATTTTTTATTGCTTGTTTCTGTTGTCGCAAATACATATCTGGATCTAAATGAATAAAAATGCAGCATTATCAGTTTCCTTGTTTCAGAAGTTGAGGAATGGAAGCAGGGCCAGAACAGCAACTGAAGCCAACATACGATTCGATAAAGATGCTGCAACACTAGCTTTGTGAACCTATTACCTTCATATGGTATGCAACATTCTTTAGACAGTCCTGCCAGGGTTGATTTCAAGTGAAAATAGAACACAGCATGCATCTTTGGAGAGAAGGAAGTTCGAATATTGAAGGATTCTAGCACAAATATTTTACAATAAATACTCAAAAGGACAGAACCATGTAAAAGAGAACATTCCTAACAATTGCTTCTTCACAAGCACAATGAAAGAACTCACAGAATGTGAAAGATAATGCCTGACAGCATGTCTAAACCGCGGATGCAATAATCTGAATCAACCATATAACAAAAATAAAATCAGCCATCGACCCCTGACGTCTCTAAGCGTACTAATAAATTAAGAGTAGTAATAATATGCCCCACTTCATAAACCACACTTTTCTCCCTCTCTCTCCTCTTTCAATAACAACAAAAGCTCCCAAGCCTCACACGCTTGGGATGTACGCTTTCGTCTTAAACATATAGCTGGGCTCAAAATAAACGCGAAGACTAGCGGCAGCGCTGATTCGCGGTACCATTGAACGAATGAAATTCAGGGACAAATTAAAAACAGAAAATATTGCTCGTAATTTTGCTAGCCAAAACTGATGGTTAAAACTGCCTGAGGCTAAAGCTGGTATGAGACATCATGACATTCACATTGCTCGAAACCCAAGCAATCGTCACCACACCATTTTTGGGGGATACTACTGACCAAGGCCCAAGGCCTTGAAATGTAGTGCTACTGACGTAATACATGCTTTGATGACGTCAGCTCTTTACGACTGAATTTCGACATCCTTAGAAATCGCGCGGGCCAGGGTGAATTATAACATTTATTTTTGAAGTTTCTGTGCAAAAGAACCTTTTGAAAGTACCCGGAATTTGAATTCAGAATCTTTTCTTTTTGGAAAAAATATTGTTTAGCCATATTTTGGGTCATGCCACTCACAATTTGAGTGGAACAATGCAAGGATTGCTAAATAATTTCGACATCCTTGACTTTAAACAGAAATACTGTAGTTTCACGATTTTTTGTGGTTTATCATGTATAAAATTTAAAACTATGCTCTCTAGGTTTGATAAACCGATTCCAATATTGGAGATTTGTTCAACAGTTTTTAAAGCAATAATACCTAAAGAGGGAATCTTCACGGGTCATGCAAATTTCACCTCTATGTTTTTCTCGGAATATCTCCGAAAGCAGCCAGAAAATTTAGATGAATTTCAGGATGCTTTTATAAAATAACAAAAGATGAAGGTAAAACCAGTCTTTTTTCTTTACAAACGTCGAATCTCTGCGTGATTTAAAGGTGGACAATTTCGACATCCTTTTCATGCTCAGGGGGCCTGCCTGGTCAGTTTACTCGCATTAGAAAAACCGTACTTGGCAACCGCTGTCGACAGGCTTGCTTGAACTTGACGCGAGATGCCTTTCTCAGCATTGTGAAAATGAATTTTTCGCACTTGAGATTAGTGTTTGTGTACGTTTCTGGATTGCATGCCGGGTGTCGAAGCTCATACGTACGTTTGAGTTGGTAAGTTTTAAGTAGCCAGTATTGGTATGTCTTAAGGATTAAGCAGGATAATTCTGAACCTCAACCTGTTGTTCATTCTTTATTTCAATCAGGGTAGCATAATTCAAGTTTTAGAAAGCCAGGCACGTGGGTAAAGGTAAGTTATTATTTTCATGGTGGCTATTTGACTACGTACTTTTATTGTGTGATTGCATGCTGCAATTTCTCCATGAATTCAAGTGAAAACAGAGGGAGTGAATCCTGCTGATGTAGGTAGGTATATTTTCAAAAATAAGTTTGACAATATTTTGTTCAAATGGACAAGTTTTGGAAATTTCCCCGCCTTTTAGACATTTCAGCTTGTTAAAGGTTCTAAAGCAAGACCTACCTCACCCGAAGTATTGCTTTGGTAGGAAGGTATTCCAGATTTTGCTTTACTTATATCTTAATACTGTAGGTTTGCAGCTTATTAATGTATTCCCTAGTATGTTTTTTATGCTTCTATTTTGAAAAAAAATGCTGAGCTTGGCAGGAGTTGGATTTGTGGGTTTCTCAAGTTGGTTTGACTTTTGTTCATATAGTTAATCTTAATATCGGTCATATTTTATTTGTTTTTGTATTTCATGTGCATATGATTTTTAGTACATGTAATTGTTTTCCGAGATATTCTGATCCTACATTTGCGTGCGTGTGTAATTGGAGTTTTAGGGCACTGCAGCTGCAGATAGAGGCTATATGTGCCCGCAATCCTACATTTACTTTGCATTTGCCCCTAACGATTCCTACATTTGCTTTTTCCTCTTTTTTGTCGATTAATTTTGACCTCTTTTTCCCCGAATTTTGGCATCCCACACTCTGCTGAAAAGTAATTTCAGGACACTGAACTTGAGAATAAATCAATATTCATAACATCGAATAGGCCCTGCTGTGGCAAGATCCACTGAATTGAAAAGCTACGTGCTGTTGCTTTAGGAATTTAATACAATGTTTCTCAGATCTTTGGTAGGTTACACATGACAAGAAAACAATTCTTCAGAACAGCCGGGCAAAGTACAGGCATCATGCCAGATCACAAAGACCAGCGGAGCAGACGCTGGCGCCATGTGTGTACACGATGTGCATGTTGCACAGGTATAAAATGTACCAAATGTGCAACAGATGAGCAGCCCCGGCGCGGGCCGCAAGCGACAATTCGATACGTTGTTCTCCAATACCGGTGTCCTGTCTTAGGCGGTGCCCGACTTAAAGTTATAGCACTTAAGTTGACCGCTTCATAGACATCCTCCGTAGCTGAAACCGTGAACACGAAATATATACAAGGCATTTCACCGGCACAAGGAGTGCTAGCGCCGACTCAAAATGTGTCACATATCACAAATTAATAACTCATACCGCTACAGCAATAACCCGGGAAAACATGTTACGGGTACAGTAGCCAATCACAGAGTATGGGCAGAGTACGCGATATCTGGATAATGAACGCGATGCCAATCATAGCGACCCTAGACGCCGGAAGGTGTCCTAGACCACGTGGGGTGCCGGTGAGCAATCACTGACAAAGTCGCCACAGGCGGGTAAAAACGCACGCTGCAGTGTCAGCACAGACAAAGACAAATCACTCACAAGAACAAAGGAAAATAATCACGTTCACGTTCTACATCGATAGCTTTAGGCTAGCTTCACTAGAAATAAAGAAACAAAAGCTTTTCTTGCTGAAACAAATTGGCGTCACTGCGACATTCCAAAAATTATGAATCAACTTGAGTAAAGGTACGACAGGGAATCTCGCATTGAAGATGAAAGGAGACAGGCCCAATCAAAAACAAATAACAGCTACCAAGTTCTCCGGCAGCAGGAATAGTTCCTAACAAGCCTCACCGGGCGTCCACCACCCACACCATCGCACATCCACGCTCACTGACCAATGTCGAATGACGCAAGTTCACAGCTAGCTTCAAAAGACGAGTCTAGTCCAGTGACGAGGCCCGATCGTCCCATTGGTAATCGTTGGCTGTGCAGCAGCCGGCTTTCTCGCCTACAGCAGCACATCGACCCCACCCCTCTCTATTCCAAACCAGTCCCCAGATCGGGTCGGCGCGGAGTCCATATCCGGACACTGTGCAGTCACCGGCCCTACAGCTGCCCTAGGCCTAAGGTTTCGGCCATGTTTCTGGTTGGTGAACAAGGCGTGACAGTCGGAACTTTGCTTCGCGGTGACTCGATTACGTGCGACTGCGGAAAGTCTAGGCCGCTGGGCAGGAAGCTGCTCGCTCAGCGAGGGGAAGTTACAAAACTTCAGCCGCGGTGTGGTCAAGCTGGTGTCGAGGTGCATAGAAACGGCCAAAACACAGGCACGGTACACTCCAAAAAGTAGAACGAGATTTTGTCTTAGAAAAATTATTTCATATTTTAGCACGTTAAGCCAAATGTTTAGCGATACTAATGAAAAACGCGCGAGTGCACGTTGTCCCCTGATACGCCGACTTCATTGACTATGGAACGGTAAGGAACCGTTGTGTTTTTGGCCATCGAGGGTCACGAAAATGAAGCCCGCTTTTAGAGAGAAGGACCTGACCAACAACCATTTGGGCTTCAGGTCACGTTTCAAAGAGGCGAAATAGACCGGCCCGGACGGTGCTTAGCGGTTTGCGCCGGCGGGCATTTAGCTCTAGCACACACCCAAAATGTGTACCGAGTCACTGCGTGGTTAGTTCAACGCGCTGTGAAGACCGGCGCCCACTCTGCCACCAGTAAGGTCAAAACCACTGACGAAGGCCCATGCCGGCAGAACTGACGACGGGCTCAGTGGGTGTGTCTGACAACGGCCCATGCCGGCAGAACTGACGACGGGCTCAGTGGGTGTGTCTGACAACGGCCCATGCCCACAGAACAGACGACGGGCTCAGTGGGTGTGTCCGACAACAGCCCATGCCGGTAGAACAGACGACGGGCTCAGTGGGTGTGTCCGACAACAGCCCATGCCGGTAGAACAGACGACGGGCTCAGTGGGTGTGTCTGACGACGGCCCATGCCCACAGAACTGACGACGGGCTCAGTGGGTGTGTCTGACGACGGCCCATGCCCGCAGAACTGACGACGGGCTCAGTGGGTGTGTCTGACAACAGCCCATGCCCACAGAACTGACGACAGGCTCAGTGGGTGTGTCCGACAACGGCCCATGCCGGCAGAACTGACGACGGGCTCAGTGGGTGTGTTGGGGTTCTGAGACTCTTCAGCTACATGGGCCATGCAGCCCGCCGGACAGTGCAATTTAATCATCCTTAATCCCTAAAAACTTTGGTGACGACGGGCTCAGTAAGAAAGCGAGGTGCATGGTCTTGGCAGAAGAAAATAATTACCAGCAGGAAAGTCCTACAATTCCTAAAACTGACAGTTATCGACCTCACGGCTGATTAACACTAATCCAATAACGCTGCCACGACACTCCTGTTTGGAGCGCCTGAATAAGCTAGTCAGGGGCTGAAGCCCTGAGACGCCCCGTGGAAGATATGACCTAGGAAGTCGTAACACTACGGGGGGGGCGTACACTTCCATCATCGTCTCAAACCAGGACATATTTGTTCCTACAAACTGGCGACCACTTTTTGATCCTGCTTTTGGCCCCCCTGGAGACCAGTGTCCTTTCAGGACAATTGCAAACTTGCACCTAGCTGGGCGAGAGCTTCTGTGTCCCTCACTGAAGGGCGTTTAGCCCTCCAGCTAGGTATTTTACGCCGAAAAGAAAACAACAGTGCCTGGGAAAATATAGCGTCCTTTTTGAAGGTGAAAATGTGACCCTTTGGCTATAAAGAGAGCCCCTTTCCTTCCTTGGTCCCCACCAGCAACGAACACAGGGGGCTGGGGGTCAGTGCATAGCCGGAGGCTGTTCCGAGACAATGGCGACGGGA
Organism: Lepas anatifera; assembly: GCA_034440635.1. NCBI lineage: Eukaryota > Metazoa > Arthropoda > Thecostraca > Lepadidae > Lepas > Lepas anatifera. Next base: position 140,747 of record JAOTON010000305.1, on the reverse strand, counting down.
GCTCCAGCCCCCCCCAAGAAATGAAGCCCTGGGTCCGCCACTGGTCCCCACTAACACGTTACAAATCAGCTCTGTCCCCAACCAGGGTCTGATTAACACCGACACTCCCACCCTGATAGGACTACAGCTAACATGTAACACCTTAAACTTTTTATTTAAACAAGTTGACGTGCTTGGAAACTGTTGGTTCCGCGCCCTGTCTCAATAAAACTCTTTGGAATGTCTTAAGCGGAATTGGAAAGACTAAAAGAGAGCGGCGAGCGGCACTCCAGAAGAGGCAACATGCCCGGCCATATACAGCTTCAATGAGCCTGAACCAACTACTCCGCGGAAGCGCCGGAGGAATCCGCGCCTGCGGCAGACGTTTGCGGCCACTTTGGATGTAGGTACAGTCCCCCGCAATTGAAATTGCCATGACTAGGCTCGACCGGTTTAGGATGAATATCTCGCAACCTATGGCGTCTATAGCTTTATAAACGGGTTCTTCTTATGTATTTTTGCAAGAGCTTTCCAGTGGTTACCATTATTTCCTAATCTGACATCTGCGTGAGAAAATATTACACAATTACTGATTTTGCTGCACTTTGACGGGGTAGTCTTCGGCTGACTTGCCACCGCCCCTGATAATCCCCGACCCTTCGCTCGACTGGCACGCATACCTGGGTCACGTGATTACTACGTGTTTACAACGACAGGTGCAAGGCCACACGTAGTAAATAGTGTGTGGCGCGCAGGGGGCACAGTGTTCTGAACCGAGGTGATCAGTACTGTCTCGCAGGTGTCTAGCCCCAGGCGGTCCGTCCAGTGACCGAGGCGCCTGGGCACGAGAGTCCAAGACTGGGTATGTCTGAGTTATGGCTTCAAACAATGTTTTCAGCCTCATAAGGCTCACAGGATCACTGCTGAAATATTTATTCTGGGGGATTAGAGTTCATGGGGTTTAAAACGGCACCCTGTGGCCGAATTTTGTTATTTAACACCCGCCCCGGTGGGTGTCCGAGCCATCTTTTGCTGTAGGGGAGAACACTTCCCCTCGAACCCGGCTCCTATGCAGGATAGAGGGAAACGCGAACACTGGTAGATGGTTCATAAGAATTTATCGCGAAACTACATTACTCACTTTTTGTCTCAGGTCAATATTTAGGTCATGCCAGGTAAAAAAATGTGATAGGGTGTAGAGGAGTTTATGGGGCCTATCGTCTGACTGAATTCAGTTAGTATAAACTGTATGGCGCCATTGGCCTCCTCTTTTTACGGAAAATTGAACCATGTATAATATGACTATACTACATGAAATCATAAAAGTAACGTGACCTAAAGCTGGGTCAAGGTCTATCTGATCTAGCATAATCAATATGCTTATCAATCAACTTGCAATAACAATCCAAACGTAATGATATCAAAATAAAAAAAAAACTTTTTCATCATTTCCTGCGAAATTATTGACCCAAGTATACCTGTTTAGCCCTCGCCCCGGTGGAAGGTGCTTAAACACCCCCTCGGGTGTTTTTCCGGCGGCACGAAAAAACGGCGGCGCGAGGCGTCGCCGTACTTAGCACACTTTATCCTTGATTGATTCCGCAACTTTTCCCCAAATTTTAAGGTTGGGTCATCTCAGTTCAGGTCACCAGTGCAGGTGACCTCACCTCCAAAAATGTTTAAGCGGCATAAGTAAGAAATGGGTGAATTTATCGATTTAAAACTTATTCCATATAATGGGCCCACCGAGTGCTACAACATATATTCCGGGATTTTTCATATCGATGACCTAAGGTCAACTACGGACCATGACCTCGCTATTGTAAATACATGGGAAAACAGAAATTGGGCTGTATTTGTGTACTCAACAGCTGAGAAAACCTCAATATTCGCCAAATCGTAGTATCCTGGGACCCTTTCCAGGCTCCTGTTGCAATTTTTGACCTGTGACCTCTGAGAGGTCATCTGTGGCTATTTAAGCAGTTTTCAGACTTATGTCAATAACTGCATGAAATGATCCAGCTTTTATTTTGATATAATTGCGTTCAGATTGCTATTGCGAGTCGATTGATTGCATATTGACTATGCTAGGTTAAAAAGTGACCCTGAGCTGAGGTCTGTTAATTTTTAAGTTTTGACCCAGTATGGCTCGTTCGATTTTCTGATTTGATTCATCATTCGATTTTCCGTGACGAGAGGAAGCGAATAGTGTCTCACTCAACTCTCCAGACGCCAGATACCAAAAACTCTACTCAAAATCCCACTTCCTTTGACCTGTCATGACCTCAAAATTGACCTGAGCCAAAAAGTGACAAATATAATTTCTTCATGAATTTGTATGAACTATCCAACAGCGTTCGCTTTTTTCGCTATCCCACGTAGAGGTCGAGTTCGAGGGAGTGTTCAAACACCCCCCTCCCACCAGGGCAAAGATGGCTCGTAGGCCCACTGGGGCGCGGTTTAAGCAATCCAAGATGACCTCTTAGAGATCACAGGTCCAAACTTGCAGCATGAGCCTGGAGAGGGGCTTAAGCTACTACGATTTGGAGAATGTGAAGGTATTCAACTACATATCAACAGAAATAAAACCATTTCCCTCAATTTTTGTTTTCTCAAGCATTTCCAATGGAGAGGTCATGATCTGTATTTGATCCTAGGTCATCGATATGTAAAATCCCGGAATATGTTTTGCGCTAATTGATGGGGCTATTATGTGATATGAGTTTTAAGAAGACAGACTCACACCGTTCCTACTCATGAAATCTTAAACTTTTTGGAGTTGAGGTAACTTGACCTGCACTGTTGACCTGACCTGAGATGGTGCAAACTTTAAATTCTAGAAAATGTTGAAGAATCAATTACGGATAGGGTGCGCCAAGTACGGCGGCGCTTCGCGCCGGCATTTTTATGCACAGTCGGAAAAACCTGAGGGAGGGTGTTCAGACCCCCTCCCTCCGGGGGGAGGGTGAAGACGACGCCAAGAAATTTTTGATTTGGCTGAATCCAGTCAGGTGCAAGGGATAATAATGGGAAAAGCCAAGTATGTCAACCAGACACCATCTGGCCTCTTTTCGCACCCACTACGACGTGGGGCGTCAGTCCATCTCCCTTTCCCCTGTTAACTCAGGAGGCAAAGGTGATACGAAAAATAGAAATGGCGCTGGAAGCTCCTTGCCGTCTTGTTCTAAAGATATGAGCACAAACAAGCTCGAAACTATGACCTCCGGTGATCCCTGGTAGCGTCTTTACTGACGTGATCTCAAAATAACTAGACGATATCTGGGAAATTTTTATTTCGAAGAGATTTTGAATGAGGAGGAAACTCGACCATGGCCTGCTGTAGGAGTCGCGTTTTTCCCTTGCTTTGTCGTTCTTATCTAAGAAAAGAAAAATGACCCACATGGCGTGGAAATCACGTTAAAACACGTTCACCTGACCTGAACTGTTATCAATCTACAGTTATAAGTTGTCAGGTTGATAACCATAAATTGGTGTAAGTCGACTAGTCTCTCATTTAAATCGGCTCCGAATAACTCGCCAAAAATGAGGATGGGGCCCGGTAAGAGCACCAATGCGATTAAAATTATGTATATGGGCATATTTTTTCCTTTATATTCCCCGCTTAGCTTATCAATGGAATGGCCTGGGGTTGTGGGGTATGTTTTAATTCAAATTGTTTATCAGGTTTAACATATATGCCTGTTCCATGGGTGTCTGTTCCTGTTGTGAATTATGCTGATAGTATTGTCACCATTGTGCTGCAAAATAAATAAATAAATATCTCTTTATTATATGGTAATCAGGACTTATGGACCAGAAAATGGTTAAAATGAAAATGATTAACATATTTGGCTAAAATTCATGAACGCTAGGTTGCTAAAACTCCTTATGAAGAACAAGAAGGGAGCATGAAAAAGTGCCGTTTGGCTAATGGGGTCTCAATCACAAAAAATGGTAGATAAATGCATGAGATAATGAGTTGAAACCTGCCACTACACTAAAAATGACTAAAACTATCGACTTGCAAGTACTGAATCCTCATATTTATTTGACATGTTTCGAAATTAGGAGCAGATATTCTGCCTGAATTTTATTACACTGTTTTCTTGTTGCTCATGTGTCCAGAGCGAAATACACACATCCAGGTCTTGCTTGTTTTCGCATTTTTCCAGGGACAAAGGAAGAAAATGGGTTCAAAGCAGCTTTGGGGGTTTACACACACCGACTGTAGAGGCTATATAGTGTCCCCAACTCTCATGTTGCTGGGAGATGGGCACAAAGGGAACATTACATGAATCGAAAAAGAGCTATTGTTTTCTTTATTAGGCTCTTCGGTTTCCTACCTTGCCCTTGCTTGCCTGGTTATGTGCTCATAACGACCTTCCTCAAAGGTCACATTAGCCCTTGCCAAACGGGAAAGGCCTTCAGGTATTTCGAGCTAGAGGGGTACTGTTTGCCAGTTAGGGAAAAATTCCAAAGGCTGGGAACCATTGGTAGGGGCTGCCAACCAACAATGGTCATCAGCTTATGTTCAAATATATCCTGATTTGCACAAATCAGTATTCAGATAGAGGGATGTCTTCAATTCCAATTAAATGCTAGAGACGCTGTATTGGAGTGGTCAGTGTAGCTGGATTCCACCCAGCCGACCCGGGTTCAAGGCCCGGCGGTTTCCCTGAACAAGGAGCAAGCTGGTTCCCGGGATATCTTTTCAACAGTAAAAAAGTTGGCGACACCATATGACACTGGCAGTTGGTGCATCGATAAGCCCAAAAATTATTTATTACGTACAATATCGTATAAAGTTAGTGATAAGGGGATGAGGTGGCTTAGTGGATAGCACCCTTGTCTTCTAAGCCACCGATCCCGGGTTCAAGTCCCGGCGGAGCCTCTGAATAAGTCGATCTGATCCCCAAAATCCCTTCCAACAGGGTGAGAGTTGGGGACGCCGTATGACCCTGGCAGTTGGTGCGTCGTTAAACCCCAACAATTCTTAAAGTTAGTGATAAATGCTTATGTGCCTCTTTCCGGGCGACCAAAACCAATGCAGATACGTTAAGTTGAGATGGCAGCTAAGGATGCATGATAGTTAGGGGCCTCTGAGCCAGCTAGGCTTTCGAAAGATTGCACGAGCTTAAAACACCCTTTAGCCCAAGGGGCTCAATATTAGGCTGCGGGAGTTCTCAAAAACTTATCGAGGCTAAAGATTTAAGCTCAATGAAATCCCAAAACAATATACTGATAATAATCTCTCGGGCTAAACCAGAATCAGACCAGCTTAACATTCGTTTCCAGTCCAATTTTAATCTTGTTGGTAATATACCCTCTCAGGTCAAGGGAGCAGCGTAGGCTTCAGGGGCGTACGCAGACCCGAGTTTTGGGGGCAAACCCATGTCTGCCTGTCCTCCTGTGGGGGGAAGGGGGGTGGGAGCGAAGATTTTTTGCTCTACATACCTAGTGTAAACACCTTTTTCAGTGCTCGACAGACCTAGTATAAGCTACCTCTCCAAGTGCATGATCGCTCTCGGGGGGGAGGGGAGCGAATATTTTTTTGCTCTACAGGCTTAGTGTACACACCTTTTTTCAAAAATTTCTCCGGCGTTTGGGGGAAAGATAGTTTGGCCCCCTCCAGCGCTTTGGGGGGCCATGACTGGAATGCCCCCCCTGCGTCCGCCAAAGGTAGGCTTTGGTTACAAGGTCCCCGGGTAATATTCTGGTTTCGCCCAACCAGAATATGTAAACAATATTTATCCTAAAATATTTTCATTTCAGCGACACATCGAACAATTTTAACATCAATAATAGCTGGAACCAATGTCGTGCTAAATTTCGAAAAGTAGTAGCTCTCGAGTTGGTGGATTTCATCAGAGAAACATTCACTATTCACTGCCCTTTTACCCTCGGTGGTCGCACGTGGCAACGAGACCCCTCAAACAGCACCCAGTTCTAATGGAGGACCCAAGGGGAGGGGGACAATACGTATTTTCTCCCCGAACGAAAAAGCTCGGAGCAAAACCATAATGTTATCCCCCTCCCCCAAGCTGTCGACCTTTTCCCAGGCTCCTTTTAAGTTCATAAGCAAGGTGTTGGTGCTTTAACTGAAGAAATCATTTTCAAACAGAACCAGTCAACTTCAGTGTGAATATTGGAGCCTGGTCCTCTTGATATTTAAAATCGTATTTGGATGAATGATCCTTGGATATCGAAAGCAAGCATTTTGTGGCCACATATTTCACCCAGTGACGCCTGTTTGTTTTGCTTTTCGACTTACATTTACTCCCCACTCCCCGCCTCCCCAACCTGCCGGCTAGTTAGATTGTTGCAAAAGCTTTCACTGCGTGACGTTTTTTCTTGCGTTTCGATTTTTGTTTGTCCCACCAAAACTACCACCTAGATCCATCACTGACCAATTTTACCGCTAATGATACTCTCAACAACGATCACTATCACCGCTAAAGCTGCTACATAGGCTTTTATACCTTTGTAATACTGCTAAAAATTATCTAATATTCTCAGCATAAAATATGATCATATCCTTCCGACAAGTGAGGGTGCTGCCAAAAGGCCGCAAGAAACCTAGCGCTGATTCCCTGGCTCAACTCCCCGGGTTCAACTCCTTGGGTTCATGTCCAGGCAGATTCTCTGAATAGGTATGATGATCAAATGCACCAAATCTCTCCTTACAGGGTGAGAGTTGGTAACGCCATATAACTTTGAGAGCTGGAGCGTCGTCTAACCCCAACAATTTTTTGTTAGAGACTATCGCAAACGCTATGCCAAGCTTGCACCGTGTGATGTCAGTCTAGAGGCCAGTTCATGGAAACTCAATCCTCCCCAGTTAAAGCAATGGTTGCCGTTCGTTGAGGGGAGACGACTGCGTGATTTTAGTCAAGCGAGGGCACAGTTTTATGCTCCCGAGAAATAGACTCTACAAAGGGTCTCAAGCTGGAAATTTAAAAATTCTCTGTGGACGGAATTAAGCTCATTTAGTTGGAAGCAATTGTCCCATAATAAATAATCGCCGCCACCGACGAAACAGTGATAGAGCCAGTGAACCGTCACCCTTGACAATAAAATTTCCCATCTAAAAACAAAACCTCATCAGGTTCAGGCTTCTTGAGACCTTCGCAAAATGCTGCCCACACAATGCCAGATTTTCCTATCGTTTCTTAAATCGCGATGTTTAATGAAAATTTGGGGCCTGCCCCCACCATAGGGGGATCCAGGATCACCGATGGGGGTTACCTTGCCGGGGGTGGGACGTCATCCGTACAAATTGGGTGCCACTTTTGGCCGGTAAAAGCTTTCAGGTGGGTGCCAAATCCTATGGCGGGGTGCCGATTTTCGCATCCTGGGGGAGGGGTGGAAGTGACATTTCAGGAAGTGCCATCGACCGTTTAGAGGAATTCTGTGATCATTTTAGGGACGCCGAGGGTCAATGAGGGGGACCTGCATTCCCTTTACCCTTGGATCCACCTATGGCTCCAACTGTCCCCTCTTCTGACGAGTATCTGAAAATATTATTTTAATGAAACCTCCAAACAAAGTTGTATCACTGTATCAGCCGTTTTACCAGAATCCTCTCTAAATAAACATGCAGGTGAGGCGAGCCCCGGCAGCCAATGACAGCTTACATGTTTCGCAACCCAAGCACAAGGACGGATATAGGAGGAAAATTCGTGTGCTTCCCCGCAGCAAAATATATTCCGATGGTTTGCCCCATCTGTGCCCATCTTATTGGATATTGCTCCCCCTCAAAAAAGCAACTCGTGGTTCTGCCACTGCATTGCGTGGTTTCTGCCACTGACCGGGGCCCCAGGTCAGTGACGCCAGTTGTCCAGCACACAGCAACACAGTGGAAGCAATTGCAATACGAGTGCCCCTCAGACACGACAAGATTTGTGAGAAGGATGAATGAGCTGGCACAATGCCAACCGCCCATTCATCTGTGAGGTCACGTGGTCCAGGTATGGGCGAGAGGGTCAGGGATTATCAGAGGCGGTGGCAAGTCAGCCGAAGACTACCCCCGTCAGAATGCAGCAAAATCAGTAATTGTGTAATATTTTCTCACCCAGATGTCAGATTAGTAAATAATGGTGACCACAGGAAAGCTCTTGAAAAAATACACATGATGCACCCGTTTCTAAACCTATAGGCACCATAGGATGCAAGATATCCATCCTAAACCGGTCGAGCCTAGTTATGGCAATTTCAATTGCGGGGGACTGTACATCGATACATTCAGAGAAAGCCGACGGGTCAGTCAGTCCGCCGATGCAAAGTCTCCCCACACCTCCGCTATTGTACTGCTGACAATGCACTGCATGTGCAGGTTGCTGGGAACATGGGTTTCAACACTTGGTCAGGTGGACACGCTTGGATTGATAGCAGACATGAGAGGGTTGGCGACATCAAGGTCTGAAGCACCTGATTTCAAGAGGGTAATTCAGTTGGCAACGACACCGTGCCCAGTTGCCGATACCGTGGCCCAGTTGGTTTAGGCGCCAAGGCTCAGCGTGGGACGTCCCTGATCAAAGCTGACCTCTGACAGCCTTTCCTCGATCTTCTCCCTACCCAGGAGTTGGCAGTGAATCAGGCGGTGCCCGCTTTGATGCAGCATCAACGCTGATCAACCAACACCCTTGTTATTGGGAGTACATGATTGACCTGCATGTATTTGTGTGTATTGGTGCTTTATGGACCTTTCAGTGGCTTGACTATATTGCACCCATCATTTTGATAATTCATAATGTCCTAATAGTGCGTTTAATCTAGATAATTCCGCGTGTATAGGCCAGTTAAAACGCGACAGACATACAATACCATGTAATTTAAGGGATAACTACAAACCTGACACTACCAAACAGTTAACTAGCTTTCCCAGCTCCTGCTGTAAAACATTTCCGACACGCGCCAGCCTGTGCTTGTATCCCACTGTTGTGGAGGTCTCTCCATTAGTTCAGTGTATAGCCGGTTCCACACTGATTTTTTTAACCCACTACCCATTTCAAAGGTAGGCAGGAGTGCCCTTCCGTACCCATGCGACCAAACTAAAAATTTTCCAGTAGTAAATTTGGGTCATGTATGTTAATATCTTAATTGAAGGTCGCACCACTCCCCGCGCCATTTATTCTAAAGTTGTTTACTGAGTATTTCCCCAAGTCTCTCCCGAAAAGAATAGTAGAACCAGTAACATTCGAGAGAAACTTGGGTACTCTAAAGTTGGTATTAAAGGATTAAAGTTTTTCAGGGTTAAATAAGAAACTCATAAAAAGAAAAAAATTGGTCAGTCAATGGCTATGAGAAAACTAGGCAGCGAGATGAAAAAGAATCACAAAAAAATAAAGTACTTGATAGCTTGATTTTTACCTGAATCCATTTAATATTGATTCCCTTCCTGGGATCGATATTGGTTGCTAAAATGTTTTCTGATAATTTTCTTTAATGTATATTTCTGCAATGCAATGATTGGTAGGTATTAGTGTCAGTTGTTCTAAGAAATATCTCAAAAACGATTACACTTCTCACAAAAGGTTGCGTCTCTAGTAATGTATTTTGACGAGCTCTTTAAACGTGGGTCCCTGCAAACTGGATGAGACGTAAATTTGGAAAACTATGAAAAAACTGTTGCCGCCGATGCCGATGATTGTCTTTGATCCGCTGAAGCATCTTTGCACGTCAGTTCATGCATCCAGTTAAAAAGCAGCAGGTGAGGCAACAATGGTGTCGGCAGGAAACACCACTTGAGAGATATTTCGCAAAAACGACCGCGGCCTTATCAGTATGGAACCGACTGTACATATCCAAGACCCTTGGGCGGAGAGCGGCAAACGAAAGCCGTATTCCCGCCTATGCGGACCTCCCGACTCGATGCCCGGAATGACTTTTATCACCAATAGCAGAAGGGTGCGGCACATCCTGCCAAACATCTTGTACTACTCCAAAGCCAAGGAGACCGCTTGCTTGACTTTAATTGGAAACTCTAATGCACCTCCGGCACTCAAATTTTTACTTTTGAATCTTGGAAAAATAAAATATGCCTTCTGGTGCATTTTTGCACAGAGTTGAGGGGTCATCTTTCCAGAGTTTGAGCCCGGGGGGGGTGGGGCAGAGCCTCCATTTTCCGTCACGCGACTCCGTGCTCGCGAACACGTGCCTGATGTTTTTCTGGTGTATGTGTGGGCGGTGATGGTGGAGGGCATGGCGGCGGCATAAGCCTTGCGTCACCATTCGCAGAGGATGGAAGCAGCGCCCGTTTCGTTCCTTTCGCGGAACGCACCCTTTAGGCGGTGCTGAGGCCGGGTGCTCTGAATTACGTTTCGGCGGTCAGCAGCCGCTCACGAATGTCTACTGGAGAGTTTCCCCTGGAGAAGCGGGTTGGACACCGAGCCCAGGCTGCATCTGGCTGTTTGAAGTCCTAGCTGTCGCAGTTGGACTTCATCCCCATCCCAGGTATCGTCCTGGGTTCCTTCGACCTCTTCAAGTGCCCTTGTCCAGGGTTCCTTGTCGACCTGGGCGCCTCGAATCGCCGCCAGGGCTGACTGGGGCCCCAGAGGCGTCACTTCCCCCGATGGACCTGAAATAGATCCACCGGTCCGGTGACGCGGCCCGAGGGCACGGCCTCGCCTCCCGTCCCCCGAGCTGTCCTCTGTTCCGCCGGGCCGCGAGGACTCGGGACGGTCCTGCCCTCGGGTACGGTGGGACGTGTGAGGGGAGGTGTGCGGCGCAGATATCGCTGTCCCGTCAGATAGAGTGGAAAACGTGTGTATGTACATAGCATGGGTGCGTGGCTGTGCTACATCTGAGAAAACTTCCCAGGTTAAGGACGAAAAACACAAGTAGCTAACAAGCCCAGTTCAACCGTCCCGGATCAGCGTGGTCCAAACATTTTCTTCCGAAGAAATACGAAAATTAAAGACCGACATTTATAACTGTGAGTCTTTTTCAAGTGTGAGTCTTGTTCACTCATATTGATATTACAAACATATGCAATGGGACTTCAAAAAAGGTTATGCAATTCTCCATTTCAAACCAATGAAGAACCCAGGAATTTCCCCCAGGCAAGGTTTGATTGATTATTTGGTTTTAGGGGCGCGCCAACCTGCAAGGTCATATAGCGCCCATAACACTTCTCTGCAGTCAAAGTTTATAAATTTGTCTGTCTTTAGGGGAAAGTAAAGTCTCGTCTACAGTGAACTAATATTTACATTAAAGAGTGACTCTTTCACATCGTAGTTATGATTCTCACTGCACGGATGCATGGTCACAGATTCAAACAGGTTTACCGCGCCGGCAGGCGCCCGGCGCGGGGCGCCGGGGCATCACTTCCGGCGCCCACCCCGCGCCAACGGACCCAGGGGCCCGGGGGCGCGGGGGCAGCCTAGACGCCGGACCCAAGCCCGACGTCTAACGGAGGCCTTCCCCGTCGCTCCGAGACTTGAAAGGCCCCGGAGCGAAAGGGAGGACCCGCCAAATCGGCGCCAGGCGCCTATCAGCGCGGTTGACTACCACAACACACGCTTTTAACCAGGATCAAATATTATCGTAAAGTCAATGTCTCTAAGATAGGACAGCACCCGTTCAACCATACTGGAGTCACGGCCGATCAATTCTAAAAGTGTGGACTCCTGCCGGTGCACGCCAAAATGCAAAGACCTGCGTCTAGCATATTCCGGACATGAGACCAGCACGTGTCGGACCGACAGGGGCGCCGCACATCGCTGACATTGTGGTCGAGGTTCGCCGCATAACAGATATCGGTGAGTGGCCAGCGTGTGGCCAGTCCGCAATCGACACAACGCCACCTCCTCACGGCGGTTAGGCCGCAGCGAGGATGGCCACTCACCGATCTCAGGTTTGATAACTTTCAACTTGTTATTTATTATATTATTCCATTGTTCTTGCCATACACTGCGAAGGTGGGTACATATATATGGGTACAAATCTCTAGCGGGGATTCGTTGCGCACGCCTGCAGGGCCTACGGGAAGCACGTCGGGCCGCTGCGTCTGCCACTTCATTCAATTGTATTCCAACATGACTTGGGATCCAGCAGAGTGTTACATACTTTCCCAGTCTGGCAAGGCGGGTTAAGCGCAGGACAATGTTTAAAACAAGTCCATCACTTGGGTTGAAACCACTCACAGCTTGAATGCTGCTAAGGCTATCGGTGAAAATAACGTATTTCGTGGCATCACTAACTTCGATAAAGCATAGAGCCTTATCCAAGGCGGTGAGTTCAGAGGTGAAAACCGATGCAAAAGATGAAAGTGAGAAATTTCTTGTTACTGTATCCGTAACAAAAGCGCATCCCACTCCAATATCAGTTTTTGATCCGTCAGTGTAGAACGACACATGATCTGCATACTGTGCAATGTGTTCGAGCGCCAATTGTTTAAATTCAGTAGGGATAGTATCGGATTTGGTTTTCCTGCGAGAGTCATGTCGGTTTTTGGGCAGATAAGTTCCCAAGGAGGGATGTCTGAAAGCTCGCTATGAGTCACAACACTCGGCTGGATACCACTTTCGGCCGAGAAACGTTGGACGCGTACGCCCAGTGGGATTCCTCTTTGCACGTTCACAAACAGCCGTAGCATGTTCCGCGAAAAAACTGCGTTATATGTTGGGTGTGACGGAGACTGAGCCAGCTTACAGGCGTAACGCTGCCCGAGCAGGCGCCGTCGCAATGCGAGAGGTGGTTCATTTGCTTCCACCAACAAGCTGGAGCACGGTGTTGTCCTAAACGCACCTGTGGCCACTCGGAGTGCACTATGGTGAATCGTATCTAAACAGCGTTTAGCTGATTCCGACGCAGAATCGTATACAAAACAGGCGTAATCCATCTTGGAACGAACAAGAGACCGATAGAGAATGAGAAGTGTCTTCCTGTCCGCTCCGTACGATAGACGAGATGCACATTTCAAGGCATTCAATGATTTAAAACACTTGTCACGTATATTCCTAATGTGTGCGTTGTATGTCAGCCGTTTATCAAACGTTACTCCGAGAAACTTTGCTGTCGGTTGGAAAGTGATAGTTTTACCGCGCAACGATACCATAGGTTCCGGACAGGTCCTGCGCCTGCGACAGAAATGAACACCAGCGGTTTTTTCGGTCGAAAAATATAATCCATTTTTACTACTCCAGCGTTCCAGATGGTTCACGGCCAGCTGGAGCTGACGGGAAAGTGCCGGCGTTGTTGAAGCCTTTGCCCATACTGCGATGTCGTCCACGAAAATGGATGCCTGAATGGAAGGTGGGAGTGAATGTGTGACGTCATTTATGGCCAGAGCGAAGAGGCAGATACTAGAGACGCTCCCCTGCGGAATGCCTTCTTCTTGATAAAAGGTGTTTGAGTATGTACCACCTACTCTGACACGGAACGTCCTATCAGTCAAAAAATTTTTCATAAAGAACCCCATCTGACCTCTGATACCACACTTATGCAACTTTAAAAAGGATACCATGTCGCCACGCTGTATCATAAGCGGCAATGGCGTCAAAGAAGACGGCTCCCAGCTGACGCCTCTCTTTAAATGCAATTCGCACTGAGGTGTCAAGTGATACCAAGTGGTCCACCGTACTGCGGCCTCTACGAAACCCACACTGGTTGTTATTGATGATGCCCCGGCTTTCCAAATACCAAACGAGTCTTACATTCACCATTTTTTCGAACAACTTGCACATGCACGAGGTAAGCGAGATCGGCCTAAAGTGCAAAGGGTCCAATCCAGATTTACCAGGTTTAAGGATTGGTATCACTATAGCCTCCCGCCACGCCGGTATAAATTCGCCGGACTCCCACATCATATTGAATGAGGCCAGCAGTACCCTGAGTGCGCTCTGCGATAGTGCTTTAAACATATCATTGTGAATTAAATCCGGGCCCTCGGCCACAGGGTGGAGCCCACGAATGGCTGCCGCTAGCTCATGCAAGGTAAAGGGCTTATTGTATGACAGTGTGCTGGTGGTTCCAAAATGTATACTTTTCTGTTCAGCTAGGGTTTTATATCGCATAAATGATACATCCTCCCTAACTGAACTACAGCGCTGTGCAATCGCATTTCCTATACAGTCGGCTACTTCTGTTGGATTGAATATATTCCTACCACCAATCTGCAGAGTTGGTAGTGGTGTGGAGACCGACCTACCTTCGATACGGCGGATTTGACCAAACACTTGAGACAATGGCGTAAATCGATTCAGTTTACCTACGTATTCTCTCCAACATTTTCTCTTAGCTTGTTTTATTGTGGCCTGCAGGCGGCTCGAGATTTCCGATACATATTTAAGTTTTGCTGAGTGGAATTTCGTTTAAACTGTCTGTAAGCGCGCCGCCGCTCTCGGACAGCGTCACGGCATTCCATGCTCCACCACGGTACCGGTGGTCGCCGAGGGTTTTTTGATGTTCGCGGTATAGAAGCATAAGCAGCGTCTCGGAGGATAGCTGTAAATTGGTCGACTGTGAACGGTGTTTGGGTTGAAAAGGTTTCCAAATAGTCATCCACGAGGGAGCTAAATAAGGACATATCAGCATTTTTCATCTTCCAACGTTGCGGTCTCGTGCCTAAAACAGATGTGTTGTCACAAGTCACTAAAACAGGGAAATGGTCACTTCCCATGGGGTCACTGCACACAGCCCAGCTAAACAGAGCAGATAGCTCTGGGCTGCAAAGGCTAAGATCCAATGCCGATTCCCGACCGGATGGAATAGTAAGATGTGTTGGTGCTCCGGTGTTTAAAATACAAAGGCTCACACCCTGGATAAAATGATCGAGGTGCCGACCCCGAGAGTTAATATCTTCACACCCCCAAGCGGTGTGGTGAGCATTAAAGTCTCCCAAGAGAAGGATGGGCGGTGGTAGCTCAGATATAAGCAAATTTAGTTCACGAGTGGGCATGTCTACCCCAGGGGGGTAGGTATATAGAGCAGAGCGAAATCTGCCTTCGAGCGATATATATACGTGCTGCCACGGCTTGCAGCCGTGTTTGGAGTGATATTTGCTTTGCTGGTATATAATTATTGATTGCGAGAAGAACACCACCGTGGGCGACTGGGTTACGTTGTAAATCCTTTCGAAATATTGAAAAACCTGTAAGGGAGAATGGGATCTCAGCTGAGAGTTTAGTTTCTTGCAGGCATATAGCTGCCAGTCCCCTGGATCTTATAAAAGCCTGGAGATCCCCGGCGCCAATGCGAATTCCACGACAGTTCCACTGCAAAAACGTGTTAATGATGGGGGTGGAAGTTAGGGTGAGCGCCTACCAGAGCAGCTACTTGCTATTTCCAGTATGGGCCTCCTTGCCCATAGGTTTTCTTTGGGGGCGCAGAGGGCACCCCACTTTGCCTGGGTCGAGACGATACCCCAGGCCTAGATGTCCCTATTGATGCTGCCCGGGCTTTAGAAGGTTGTGGCTGGCCTGGAGGAGTCCCGGATGCCACACGTTTGGTGGGAGATCTTCCCCTAGTGCTATCCTCCCTCCGTGACCCCTCAAACTGCTTCCTGACAGCCGTTGTTGTTGTTTGGGGTTTTAGGGCGCTTCAACTGCATGGTCATTTCGCGCCCCACTGTGGTTATGTTACAAACAAATGCCGGTGTAGGGAGTTCGAAAGCATAGAAACATTACTGTGCCAACAGAATAGTTAATCCCGACATAATATTCATACCATCAAATACTTAACTACGTCTCCCAGCTTCTACCGTCAAACATTTCCGAGACGCACCAAGCTGTGCGAGCGTTCCACTCCGGCGGTGGTCTGTCCATTCTCTCCGGGTACCCAAGACCCTTTGGCGGAGAGCGGCGCAAGAATGTTGTGTCTTTATCCATGTATGCTTCCCGGACTCTTGGCCCGGGATGCCTCCCGTCACTAGCGGGAGTGGGTCGCGGTCCATCCTGCCAAACATGCTGCACGTTTCCGATGCTCTCGGTGGAACCAGAGTGCAGCCTTGGCTGAAGAAGCTCTTTTTGGACCCTCGGCACCCAAATTCTCTTTCCCTTCGAGTCCCGAAATGCAAAATCTGCTTTCTCTTCCCTCACGTATTGGGGGGATTTTTCCCCACAACGTAAGTTTGGGGTAGAAAGCCTGCGCTTTCCGTCGCGTGTAGCTGTTCCCGGGTAGTCACTGTTTCTTGCTTTTGCAGGTGGTGTTGGTGGAGGCGGAGGTGGTGGAGGGTATGGCGGCGGCATTAACCCTGCATCCCCGCAGCCCGCGGATGGAATGGCTTCATCGTGCTCTATGCGCACGCTACGACTTTTAGGAGGTGCTGAGGAGGACCGCTCTGAAACGAGCCTTTTGGTTGCTACGTTTGATGGTGTTCTGCCTTTTGATTTTACGGATGGCTGTGATGCTGGACTTTTTACGGTTGCAGGTGTGGGTAATGCACTTTCTTTTTTATTTGGTGTAGATCCTGTGCTGTGTGTGGCCGCACGAACTGTCTCCGTACCTGGAGAGCCAGAAGCATCTCCTCCGCTGAACCGTGCACGCTTCGGTGCAGGAGGATCATGGGACTGTTCAGCGACTTTCTTTGTCTCCGTCACTGGTTGTCGCCTATCAGTAACGTCCGTCTGCACCCCTTTCTCAATGGTGTCTCTAGTCGGGCCGTTGGACTGCGGTGCTGCTGTCGACGCGACCGAGTCCTCAGTTGGGTCCGTTTGAACACCGCTTTCGGTTGTGACCCTGTGTGCCGGGTCGAATTGGGTTTCAACGCTCATGTCGGGTTGGTTGTCAAGCTGTGGCATCTGACCACCGATCAGATCCACGAAATCCCGGACAGACAGGTGCATGAGATCCCGCATGGTAGAGTCAAGGGTGACTGACGGCTTCGCCTGCCCTGAACTCCCGACAAGCGCGTCGCGGAATGGGGAGTACCGGACCAGAGACCCATCTCTCACGCTCAGCCTCGGAGAGCCATGTGCTATGTCACGCTTACGTCCTGTCACACTTGCCCCACCTGTCGTGGATGGCTCCGGATGGAGAGAAGCTTCGTGGAACGGTTTGCTGGTTTGCCTTAGGGTTTGGGATTTTTCCTGAGCTACTTTCTTTGATTTTTCTTTTAGCTTTTCTCTTTCCGAAACGAAGATGGGACATGTGCGCGACCAGGCTTCATGGTCACCCTCACACGCAACGCATTTAGCGCTCTTTGCTTTGCACGATGAAGTGCCGTGACCTACATCGGAGCATCTGGGGCACCGCTCCGGCTTTTTGCAAAATTTTGCGATGTGGCCGTAGTCCTGACAGCGGAAACAGCGAGTGGGGTCAGGGACATATGCACGCACACGCACGGAGAACCAACCAATCCGCAGCTTTTGGGGCAGCTCCCTGCTATCGAACGTCAGTACAAGTGTACTCGTTGGAACCAGCTTCCCTTCCTCTCTCCGGTTCATCCTTCGGACCTTAGTGACCCCCTGGCCCTTAAGACCAGTGAGAATCTCCTCCTCAGTCGCTTCTCCAAGTTCGTTGCAGGTAACAACACCCATGACGCTGTTTTTGGTTGGGTGTAGTCCGACTGATATGGGCACTGACACTGGGGAATGGTCTTTTCCAACATAGGACAGGTTTTTCGCGGTCAACAGGTTAGATGTTTCCGCTCCTGATGACATCAACACTTCTAGTTTCACATCCGAATAACGATAAACATGAGTTGAGGTTCCAAATTTGGCTAATGCTTCCACGACCTGGAAAGGATTCATCTTGTAACCGTCTTCGAGGTGGATCACTAGGACCTTCGGATCAGTCTCACTCCCTTCAAGGGGGTGGATCAAAGTTGGGTTCGTCCCCGACACCGCGGGGGAAGGAGCATGGGTTTCTGGATTTGGAGAGGCCATGATGGGTTTATCACCTTCGGCCCCCCGGGTTACCATGTATCAATGACTGGGCCCGGAGGCTGGTGCAGTGCCTACGGGGGCAGGTGCGCCCGTCTCAGAGGGGCGAGAGATACTCACACAACCCCTCCGATCAGAACGCACCCACCCCCTTGACGCCATCAGCCCAGTGGGCTGGCAGGGCCATGAGTCGGGACGAAGCTAAACGCGGCACCCATCACGCAGCGGAGACTGCGGTCCACCAGGCGCGCGCAACAGGCCGGAGTCTCGCAAATCGACGGTTTCCGAAACCCCGGCCCGCGTCGCGCCCGGCAAGAACTATCACAGCCCCCACCGCGAAGGGCGCCGCGCCGCACCCCCGAAACATAGTCCCCCCTGCCCAGCTGGACCGAGCGACAGTGCCCGTAGACACTGCCGCGTCGCTAGGCCGCCCGCGGCAGCCTACGGGCGGCTTACCCCCGGTTAGATCGAGATATCTGGGCCAAAGGGGGCGTGTTGGAGCCCTCGGGACTGACCCGCCCGAGGGGGACCTCAACCCCCCAGGATCCCGTCAACCTCGTCACCGGGGCTCGAGAAAGGCCTCGAGTGGGCGCCTTACACCCATAAAATGCCGAAGAAGGCAAATAACTGTGGGGGGCAACAACTAAGGCATAAAAAGATGGTAGGAACTAACAATAATCAACAAAATAAGAGAACAAAAACAAACAGGAGCTACATACTGGGAGGTGCAGGACAGAGCTGACCCGATCCAATACGGTTACCGACCAGGTAACAAAGGGCCCGTAAGGCAGCCATCAGCATCACCGCGAACATCACCAACAGAGCCACCGACGACAGACGCCGACTCTAACCAACTGAGGTCGGAAGAGGCGGCGGCCGCCGGATGGCCAGACATGATGCGTCCGCGGCGATGCAAAGACGTGCCCTCCAGGGCTGACTGGGGCCCCGGGCGCGTCACACCCCGTTGCTCAATCTTTACTTGCCGGACGAATCCGGCAAGTGAAGATCGGTCCCCTGAGGGGTTCCTGACAGCCGCAACCGACGTCGGCGGCGGTGGGGGTGGCGGAGGTGGCTGATTATCGGACAGAGGAGAAAAGGCAGGAGTAGAGGGCTGACCGTCAACAGAGATTTCAACGGGGGCTGGACTGGGGACGGCAGTTGACGTCGCTTCCCACCCCTGCCCACCGTCGTCCAGCCCTCAGTCGCAGGAGGGGGTCAGGCTCCGGTGTCGCCAAGGGCACCCTTTGCCTCGGAGTGGCGGGAGTCTCAGACGGGGTGTTGGGGGCAGGAGTGGTCCCCTGCTCTCCGCCCCCACCCCCAGCCGGGGCCACGGGCGGCGGGGGAGGGGCGGGAGGGATGGGTGGAGGAGGTGCCGCCTCCGGCTGTGATGTCGGGGCGGCAGGCTGGCCAGAAATGACCAGCCCCATCCTCCCTGCCAGGCGGATAAAGTCCGCCAGGGTCAGGGAACGGATGACCTCCTCCGGGGTCATCCGCGGTGTCGGCGTCCTTGAAGACGCCGCTACGGTGGGTGCTGTACTACGTACTGCCTCTGCATAAGAACTCCGAGGGTGGGAGGCCTCGTAGGTATCCTTTGCAGCTCTGAATGGGATGCGCTTTGTAACCATAATGGAAAGTATTTCTTTTTCTGTCTTCATACGTGGACAATTTTTGTCGCCTGCTGAATGGGGTCCCTCACAGTTTATGCAAAACAGTTCTCGTGCATCGCATTCCCTTCCATCGTGCTCGCTTGTTCCGCATCGTTCACACACTTTCTTTCCTTTGCAGAATTTGGCTGTGTGTCCGTAGCGCTGGCAGGAGAAGCATCGCATTGGGTTGGGGACATAGGGTCTAACTCGGACTTTAACATAACCTACATTCACATCTGTTGGTAGGTCCACACTATCGAACGTCAATATCAAAGTATCTGTCTCCTCAAGGATCCCTCCTACTTTTCGTCGTACTCTCCTCGCTTCCACTACCCCGCTTTCCGTGAGTCCATCTACTATCTCCTCTTCAGAAACTCCTTTCAGATCAAAACATGTAATGACACCCTTTGAAAAGTTCTTAGTCTTGTGTGGTACGATAGTGACATACACAGCTACTACTTTCCTCTGGCCAGCCTCTCGCTTTGTGTATCTGAGTTCGGTTATATCAAGTGCACGCTGTGCGTCTGCAGAACTACTGAGCTCCACCTCCAGGACACCGTCCCGAAGGCAGCTACATCGCATCACCTTACCCAGTCGGTCGCATGCCTCCTTGCGTTGGAACGGTGAAAGTGACGATAGGGTGGAGTCCACACCCCGAATCATCACAACTCGTGGATGGGAGGGCTTCGGAGTGACCCTTTGAGAGCCGGCAGTTTCGTTCTCACCACCCCGATGGGGGAGGGGAGGGGAAGGGTTTGCGGTGTTGAGTGTATCCATGAGAAAGTTATTAAATTCAGCCAGCCACGTGCGCCCCCCTTCCGACGAGGGTGCTACGAGGCGAGACGACGCACGGGCTGGCTATACGGGGGAAACGCCGCCGCTACAGAGGGGGAGAGAGACTCACCAAACCCCCCCTGCCCCAACGACGGTCCCCCCCTTGCACCTAGCCTAGACGACCCCGGGCGGGGCCTGGACACCCCACCCTCCCCGGGTGAAGTTGGGACCTCACCCAAGGAGGGAGGGGCAGCCGAGCCCCACCAAAGGCCGACAGACTTTTACAATGCTGCTTCTCTTGTCGATGCCCTCAAGAGTTCCCCGCCCTTGCGGAAATCCAGACCAAAGTAGAGTGTTGCTAGAGGACGACGAACGAACACAGCGCCTCCCTCAGCTCAGCTACCAGGACTCCTTCATCCCGGGGTACGGGTCGGTGCGCAGCTCACCTTAAAAAGACAGGCGCCCTCGCACGGCCTCATCGGAGCAGGCGACTACCACCTGCTCGTCACAACTGATTCCCGGCTGGTCCGAGAGAAGCGAGCCCCCGGCCCGCAGGGCCGGCGATTAGAGGGATCCAATCGCCAGCCACACGAGCCGGAGGCCCACATACACCCAGACCATCCAGGAATCATAGGCACGTGCAAGGACGCCCATGATACTGGGATAATGTGGGTAACTGGGAAGTTATGAGTTGGGAAAGGAAGAGGGTCAGTCTGTGCTGTCCAGCCCAGACACGCGCCGCATGCGACCGAGGTGTCCACACTCAAGACGAGCAAGAGTGCACACACTCCCGCCACCCGCGGAGACACGCCGGGCCAGACAACGCAGACAGTGGGCAGGAGGGGTGTTTAGGAGTGGGCAGAAAGGATACGGGTGGAAAGGCATGGAGAGACAAGGAAATAAGGAAAGAAGAGGAAAAGGAACAAGGAGTTGGTGGGATTTGAATTTAGGAAGGCCAAGAAAGGATGAGGATGGCAGTTTCGATTTAGCCTCTCGCCCGAAGGCGGGAGGCGAAACCCATCCTGCCAACTGGGGTCGCGGGTGTCGTCACATCCCGTACCCAATTATCCATGTGCCGGACCAGTCAGCAGGTGCCAACTAGTCCCAGGCAAGGTATCAGGGGCAATTTTAACATGCTTGCTATACACATAAAAAATACTTTGGACGTCCTCCCTCTCCTATATAATACTCACTGGTCCATCACAGAAATCCTACAACTGACCAGGCAACTCCCCCTCCCATCACCATCATAACGTTACGTAAGGCAGCCCGCTAACGATATAGCACACGGAGCATCGGAGCTGAACTCCAGGTGCGCACCACTCTGGCTTTAATAACAGATCCGTCAGCTAATAATAGCCCAGCCCCAGCTCTGGGATGGAACTGCCAGCAGCGGCTCCGTCAGTCCGAGCTGGACAGCGAAAACAGACCGACACCATGCGGCTTCCAATCCACACCGACATCAAATCGTGCTCAGCAACATTTCTCTTCAGCCCGGCTGCTTGCAACGCGCCCCTCCCTACCTGCCGACCACACTCAGGTCTGAACTGCCGCCAAACGCGAATACCTGTGATGCCGCTATTATCGCGAGCTCTTCAACCGTCGGCAGACTGATGGTGCAAGGTCAAGAGGCCGGCTCCGACCCCAGCCCTCCCCCGCGCCGCCGCGGCCGACGCAACACCCCGGAGACCAGCGCGTCGCACTGAGGCGTAATGGTACATCCGATTATTCGGAGGGATGCCTGGGGGTTCATCAATAAACAGGGTCGATGCGGTAGGCAATGGAATGCATTTATCCTGCGATTTGTGTCGTCAGCATAGTAGGAATGTCCCTGGTTATGAGACTGGGTGAACATGAACGACGTGTGCAAACATAGTGATGCAAAGGAACATACACCGCACACGCGAAAAACCCCACAAGAGAAAGCTTTAGCGGCTAAACCGACAGCGCGCTACTCTGTAATTAGCAGAAAAAAGCGCCCGGGACCGCAGCAGACGCACTCAGTCTATTTACAGACCGGGCATTCGGCCACATTGGCTGGACTAGCTCTTCTGAGCTGGGATGTGGAATACTCGGATCGATATTTGTATCCGGCGGGCGGCGACCGTCCCTTACGGCCGGCCCCACAGCCGCTGCTGCAGCTAGTATCTTGTAACTAGGGTCCAGATCATCTCGCGAATCACCGAGTGCTTTTGGTTTCGGAAGTTTTGTCAGGGAATTTACAGAAAATACACAAAATAAATGACGCAAGGTAATGTAACAAATGCGCTACTGTTGTCTAGCAACTGATAATGACAATTATGACTCACTTGTTACATCATTTTGCGTCATTTATCTGGGGAAATTGTGCACAAAACACCTGCAAAGCAAAAGCGCTCAGATTTCCACGAGATGGTCTAGACCAGACCCTTTGTTGTGCCAGCCTTTACAGCCGGTTCATTTCTCGCGCACGTGATGGCAATCTCGAGGCAAATCCGCTTATGGATTAACGTCCAGACACAGAACCTTACATAACAGAATGCAGCGACCTTAAAATGGCATCTGAACTGGAATGGCAGTGCTGCAGAACATAGAAAATACCTAGCATCATCATTCAATCGTGCTAGAACTAAAACTTTGCAGAGGACTCAGAGTTACCAGAGCCGAGTTTTACGACGCTGGTCAACCTCCGGGGCGAGCCAATGAGTTGAGGCCTACCGCGCGACAGAGGGGGCGACTCATGCCCAGGAAACGCTTATTTCTCAGCAAAGGATGACTTTGGTGATGAAAAAACGTGAGACGAAGCAATTTCCGGCAAGCTCTGAAAGACAATACTTCGGTTCAGCTTCAGATACATTAAGACACCTCAGATATGAAATGTTTCTCCCATTTAATCTCATCATTACACTGAAACCCAGACTGGTACCATTTCTATTCACGAGCATCAAAGTCCCATTCGTTAACATTTCCAACGGATCAAAGTCAGCGCATATAAAACCATTTTAAACATTTCAACTTTACAAACAAAGAATGCTCCGACTTGGAGAACAAATTCAAATCCTCTTACACCAGAAAAGTCAACTCCAATCAGGGGCGTAGCCAGGATTTCGCTCAGGGGAGGGGGCGGCGCCCCGAAAAGGGCCCCTGCGACAGCGCCAAAAGGGCCCTGATGGGTAAAAAGGGCCCTGCTTGTTACAGAATAGAGTGCTGAAGAGGGCTTAAGAGGGCCCTGTCTGGTATAAAATGCCGAATTTGGCCACAGAGCATAGTGCGGGCGAGCCGCGCTTCGTGCGGCTCGTGTCCTGGGGGAGGGGCTGTCCCTGCCGCCCCCCTGGCTACGCCTCTGCTTCCAATAGACCTCCCCAAAGCAAGTCTCAATAATGATTCGGTTGTGAAGACACGAAATCCGCGCCCTCCAGAACACTACGCAGCACACAAGCACAATAATGGACTTGAGTTTCCTCGGAGTACGATAAGCGCCCGCATCAGAAGCATTCAGCATAGTTTCGACGAAAATGGTGGCTCTGAAAATGCGCCGAATGGTGATGCCTGTATTGAACACGTTGATTGAACTTTGTCTTTGACTTTGGCAAGCCAGGACCCAGCAGATAGCCGGATGCCCTGTTTTACGTGGCTCCTATGCAGCCTAGACCCAAAGCATGACATTTTGACACGGACACGCGCAAGAAAAGGTATCCGGCCCCATTTTTCGTTCTGTACTTTTTGCAGGCAGCTGAAAAATGGATACATCCTACCTGAAACATTTCAAAACTCACCAGGAAATTCTGAACCCAAGTTATCTTAGACCAGCTTACTAGGCCAGGTCAAGGCATGGAATTGTAAGAAGTAAGCATGGTTTTGGTTACTGAAAAAACATAAAAATATTCATGGGATATCCATGAGATACATTTTCACCTCTTTTGACCTCACCAAGAAATCCTATACAAAATATCCGCTATAGATATGAGAAGAACAGAGCATCTAACGTCAATTCCTACAGCTGCATAGCGTGGTCTTCGAAATCGTAAGGGGCGGGTCCCCCCTCACTCCCCACGTACAGGCGAAGGTAGCTCAGCCCCCGAACATACACGTGTTAAACGTGGAATACTTCTCTACAAACCAGGGTTCATCGAAAAAGCAAATAATCTAGACTGCAGAATAAATGTATTCGCAATCGGAGGAGCGCCAAAAACAGGTTCACCGTCATCCTTACCGTCTTCTATCGCTTTTTATCACCTCATGCTCATCACATGATATGAAAAACCAGCATTGCGGTGTGGTCTTTCATATATTGAATTATAAACAATACCACTAACCATGACGATAAGGCGTTCGTAAAGTCATGAACCAGGTTTGGTTGGAAGTTGCTGAGCGTTTGGTAGGACCTCAGCGGAGATGACAGGCAGTGTGATCAAAGCAGAGAGACGCCTGGCACACAAATACCAATTCCACTACATTCAAACCTGATTCGAGCCTTCCACGGCACTTGAATGGAACTCTGGAAGGGCGGTGAGGCTTTGCATTTTCCCTCGAATTCGACTTTGATCTCTGACGCGCTTAAGTTAAAGGGTCTTCGTTGGTCGGACTGTGTTTATCCTCTAAGCATATATCGTATAGGTGTGCTGATAGGTTTCGATGTCAGGGAGATTGCCACCGCCAACACATAGATCAGAATTCAATCAATGACGGATTTGGAGGAATCCGCGTGAACACATTGCAAGCAATTGAAATGGATTGGCACGACCGGCCAAGAGCAGGATGAAAGCGCTAGCACGTGCAGAAAGGCACCGTGGAGGGATTACGGCGCCACAGAATCAGCCATTACAAATCGGGAATCGTCAATACAAATCGTCCAATACAAGCGATGAAAGAGAAAAGGACAAACCTTACTCGTCGCAAGTAACAGAACACCTTCTAGGAAGGATTTCCAAATTATGGGGACTGATGGGCTTATGGGTGGATCGGGGGGATCCGGCCATGCCCCCCAAAGCGAAATAGAGGTGGGGGAAGGCAAGCTATCTATTGTTATCTTAGTCCCTAGCCCCCCCCAGCCCACTCAAAGCAAACTATTTTCATAATTGATCGATTGTGGAGGACGTCTCCGTCAGAAAGATAATTTTCAGTGTTTTTTGTCCGTTTGCAAGATAGCTGAAAACTGATTCACTGCACCAGTTTATACCTGCCGGCCACCACACGGCAGGTTACCAACCAATGGTAGGTTACCAACCAGTAGCCGACTACCGGCAATACGGCATTTGACGTAGTTCTGTCATAGCCTGGACAACAATTATATATAAATTGTATTACACAACTAAATTGTATGTACGGTTTGAGCTTAGGCACCCGGGAAAGGTAATTTCTGCACCAGTACTAATTCTTCAAGGAACGAGTGCACCAGGCTTCCGATTCTAACTTGGTTCCCGACACAAACTTTTAAATGGAAACTACACGCTCTGTACCAGAATCCGAGAGGGAAAGTTTAATGTCCTCAGCTCGGACAAGCTCCTAAGCTGTCGCTCCACATATGATTAGCTGCATATCCACCGACTCTTTTAGAAAACCAGGAATTGTAGGCAGTGTCATCCAACGATTGAGCGGCGAGGCGGATGAGGGGAGAGGCAAGGCGGACTTGAACACGGCGATGGAAGGCAGGGGAACGGAGTGGTGTGAACCAGCGGAAATACTTCACAAACCAAATTCTATAGAACCATACTGGGCTTTCTGGGAACTCAGAGGGCTGAGGAAAAACTTTATTGATCCTTCCATATCTTTTACACGGTTTCAAATAACACTAGAAAACAACCTCCTCATCTATAAGGTCGTTTAGAAAAGGAAACAAATCACATCACCAATAAGTATCTAGCCCTCACTGAGCAACAAGCAAATCGGATTCCAACAATCAAATGGGGAAGACAAAATGTCATCACCGCACTCAAAGACACAATTTTCGGTTCCCCAACCAGGACCTAACCATGAAGCTGTAGGTCGCCGGTCCCTTTGAAGTGTTTTACCATGCTGACGTACACAGGAATAGTGCAAGATTCCCACCACCACCAGCTGAATTCATGTGGCAAGTTGGAGAAATCACAAGTACTATTCTATATACACTATTACACTATACATCTATATACATCTATATATACTATTCATCGCGCGGGGCGTCCCGGCGCAGCGGCCAGTGCAGGCCGAGTACCGGCGACCTTGTGTTTGTGACATGTCTCAAGTACAGACATCCAAAGGGGGAAGGGGCATGGGGTCCTTGCTCCCCCCATCGACCCCCGGCGCCCCCTGAAATGGTCACGGCAGCCTCTGAAATTTCGCTTCCCAACTCCTCCACCGAGGATGAGAGTATCGGCGCCCCGCAATTGGATTTGGCGCCCACCTGATACACTTTTCCACCCAAAAGTGGCGTCCCCTCGTCCAGATGGCGCTCCCCGACCACGTCACCTCCGATCGGACATTCTGGATCCGCCCATGCTTAAAGGGAATGTGGCACCTTCATAACGTGATTTTCACTGAGACAGCCAAGTTGTAAAGCAAGTCGGAAAACCCGGTACTCCATATATCATTTGTCTTGAAACTCGATATTTCTGTAGAAAAAAGCTAAAACCTACCTGGCACCTACCCCTCATCTACCCCTCGCCGGGCGGCCATTGTTATGAGCTGCTGGTGTGACGACATATGCTGACGTCACGATGAGCATCAGCCAATTGAAGCCTTTGAAGCGTTTCAAGTATGGTAGTGGTTGCTAGATCATGACATCATCCACAGGCAGATATTTATCTCTTTTCCTAGACGAGTATTTTAAAAATCAAAATAATGCGCTTATTGTACATTTTTCAGAGAAATCATGAGTGTTTTCATTATTTTCGGCTAAAAGTACGCCTAATTACACTAAATTCCAGGATTCGACCAAGGTGCCACGCTCCCTTTAAAGCAATCTGTCCAAACTCGGGCTGAGCGCGGCAGGTTTGGCCCGTGGTGTGACCTGACCGGTTTCCGCTGAGGCGTAGCGTTGATTTATCACAGGGATCGCCAGCTTCTGACAATCTTCGGAAACAGCTCCAACTAGATTGAATATTCCCCAAGGGATCTAAGATGTGTTTAGGTGGAAAAATGTCTTCAGCAGAAGCAGAAGCGAATCTAAGTCATACAAAAGTTCGATTTCCACTCCGTCATCAAAGAGAACTGAGCTAATACTTTTGCATTTAACTTACAAAAGTAAAGAAAGAAGGAGGAGCGTCGATACGCAAGTAGCATGCCCCTGGGTTATTTGCTCCCAAAACTACATTCTACATGAAAACTGAATTTCAAGACAACGCGTCGGAGGATTTGGCTAGGGTTGCCAATACCACACGTGGATAATCTAACCGTCGCATCCATTGTCACATGTGCCAACTCAGATCCATTTCAGAGTCTCATGTCATGCAGAAATGCCACACATTAATTTGACCTGCTGCCATCGAAATACAGCGGTTATTTCCGAAGCACGGGTGATAACCGCGCGCATCGCTTTCCCCGGGCGCACTCCACGCCCCAATTAATCGCACAGGGTTTAATCAATAGCTGTATGGAAAATAACCATCATACTATCGGGATCACAACCATCGATATGAGCTAGGGCTATTACATTTTCACAGCTAATTACTGATAGCAGAAATTCAATCCTCACTGAGTTGAAATCAATTCACCATCGGGTACAAGAGGTTCTCATCCATTCGAAGCCGGCTTAAGGCCGCAGGACGGAACGCAGTGTCATCACCACCGGCCGTTTCGGCGGCCTCTCAGCAGTGTGGAGAGTAAAAAGCCGGAGTGGGATGGCATCGACGCGGATCGCAGTAAACGTCAGCAGCATCGCCGGCAGCTCTGTGGCGTCGGCACCGCTCCGGCGGCTATCGATTAGACTCGGTACCGGGGGCGCTCAGCGTCATGGCAACCCAACCTGGATAAGACAGCTCAACAGAGAGCGAGAGCAAAAGTCCCAACAAGTCGTGGCGCCGGCGGCTAGCCAGTCGCTCCGAGGCGCACTTCAAAAGTCTGTCCGCCGCCCATACAGACAGGGCCACGCTCCGTCAAGTTGTTATCCGGCATAAAAGTGGCACTGCTGAATAGTTTGTAGGTGCGAGATGGGCGAAATTATTCATAGCTTCCAAGTTTAAAGAGAATGTGGGACATTCATAATGAAATTTGAACTGAAATAGACATGTGATAGAGCACATCGAGAAACTTCTGATGTTTCAATTGTCCCAGGGCATGCCGATAAAGGAGAAAAAGGTTCAATTTCACACACCACCGAACCCGTCCTCCCCCGGTGGTTTCCGTGCTGTGAGGCGATCCTGGAAAAGTGACGTCATTCTCAAGCCCCGGTGCGCATGCTGCGGACGAATGTCTCCCTGCTTGGACATCTTTTGAACCCACGCACTAAAGAAGACTTTGGTACTGCCGATTATAAATACGAGTAAGTATAACCTGCATTATGGATATATTAAGAAAGATAGAATCAACGGATAATGTCACTTTGGCTCCTATTGACAAGCTCTATTAGCTAAAAATGCTTCATTTGCATTCGTATTCATTTCTGGCGCAAATCAAACAGGGTACATCTGGCACAAAGTATAGCCAGCTACGCCGAGTTAACCTAACGCTGATTTGGACACATTTTGTTGCTAACAGAAAGCCCCGGTAGCTCATTTGGTAGAGCGTTGGGCTCCGGCCTGCTGCTCAGAAGCATGCAGTGGCAGTGCATGTACAGGCTTGGGATCAGTTCCTCTGAGACGCTCCGGCGCTCAATAGTTTACCCGAAGTACAGATCGGCTGGCAACTGACTGGTGAGAGGGTGATCTGAGCGGGGCGGTCGTCCCTGTGCTTTGTGGGACGTTAAACTTTGGCTTCTAAATTAACCCTTCATTGTGGGAGTTGCTCGTTCGGGTGGTGGGGTCGCGGTCTCCGTGACAAGTCCCTTGATGACTTTAGTGAGACTCCGACTCCAACAGTCGGACTGGGAACAACTTGGACAAAATGTATAATAAAAAAATTATACGAAACAAAATACCAGGCTGATTAGCCAATTTGAGCACAAATAAGGCCAAATTTATCATTTCGAACATATATTTTCCCTATATCCAACACAGTCGGGAATTACACCAAGGGTCGTATTCCCTTTAAGCTGCTGAACGCAGTGTATGGGGTTCACGAAACGTTCGTAGAGCCAATTCTAGCTCCTAAGCCTTTCATTCTAGGACGGAGGCGAAATAGGAATCCACCCTTCTCCTGACCTAAGTCTTCATTAAGAATAAGAACTGAAACAGATCGAGCTACAGATTGGGGTCCGGACCGGGTTCCGTCCCTTCCTGCAAGGGTGCAGGGGGCGGGGGCAGAATTGCGATAAAGGTCAGGGGTGACCGCGGACCCAGTGCCTGGAACTTCAGCGGGCAGGAGCTGCAGTAAAGAGCAAACATGAGTCCGCAGAAGCGATGGTCGCAGATTCTCTTATCTGATCCGTTTGCTCATTTACTACTGAATATAGGACCTTTTTGAACATCCAAGGATGCGTTTCTGAGGTTTACACGTGCTCGCGCATCCCTGAGAGCATACAATTAAACACGTCTCACAGTTCATCACGAGCGGTTTCAACGTAACTATCGACCCCCCTCCCCTCAAGACCCAACATATGCTCTCGACAGTGTGGGCATGACCTAACAGCTGGTGCGTTGTTAAACCTTCATAATTATCATTATAATTACCCTATAAGTAATTTGCCATCGGTTCTCCACAAAGGACAGCAGTTAATCAGTAGGACAGGATTAAAAGACAAGTGTTTTCATTAACGACCCTCAAGCATCAACGTTAGTGAAACAAACAAAGGAAACAGTGCCTACTGGCATAATCGGACACGTCATTATTAGGCGGCAAAAACAAAACATAAGCTAGTTCTTAAGGGAACAAATCAACACTAAATGATCCGAGGGCCCGCAATTCCACCAAACTTAGGGAATCATAATATCTAAATATTACAGCAGGCGTTATACAAGGTCCAAAACGACCTGTGAATTCAATCGTTCCCAACACGGATACACGTTTTAACATCCCTCACAATCACAATATAACACAAAATACAGCTAAGAAAGTTATGGCTAAATACGCAAAAAGCTTAATGAGATTACACATCAAGTCTGGTAAACAGTGCACATCCAATTATATCAAACAAAACAAAATAAATTGGAGACTTTTCCACTCAACGCATAGTACCCCGCCACCATTAAATCTGCCAGTCACATCGAGCAGCAATTAACTTATATAATGAAATCAGCTGAAGGATGAGAGAGAGAGAGAGAGAAGAGAGAGAGAGAGAGAGAGAGAGAGAGAGAGAGAGAGAGAGAGAGAGAGAGAGAGAGGGAGGGAGGGAGGGAGGGAGGGGGAGGGAGGGAGGGAGCGAGGGATGGAGAGAGGGAGAGAGATCCGATTTTTGTGGATTAAAATGGCAAGTGCCTGCGGTATGCGGGAAAGTTATCAAGGACAGCGCAGGTGTCCCAGAGACGCTGCTGCGTACAACTCAGAACTCAGTACCACTTCCACTCTCTGGTTTGGGCAAGACAGGATATAATAAAATATGTGCGGGAGCCCCCCTGGTGTTGCTCACATATCGACATCACAGGACAGCTGGTTCGTTATTGATATTTTATTTTCTTTCTTCTTTCCTCTGGGCATCCCACCCAAAGCGAGCGAGTTGACCCGCTTAAATTGCAAGTCTCCAAATCTCAATTCCCTGTTCTTAAATTCTGGCAAAACACTACTCACAACACATTCTGGAAGTGGCAGCCACAGCCACACAGCCACCGTGGAGAGCCCGAATTAAGTCTATCTCACGGAGTTCAGCACGGAGTTAAGCCAACTGCAGACAAGCTAAGCAGAAGATGTGGAAAATGAGCTCAAGTGACAGCACTAGCAAAAAAAGGACAGTACATGAAATAAAAACAGATAGAAAAAAAATCACGAAGAATGGTGGGAATAAAATTAAGTTCCGCTGAATAATCATCAAGGCAGATGTGGATAAACTAGGTCTGCACTACGGGTTGGGCATCAAGACAACAATACTGGTGAGTTTATTCGCCCGTAATGCACTAGTCTATGCGAAATAAACACCACAAATAATAATTGATGGGGTTTAACGACGCACCAACTACCAGGGTCATACGGCGTCGCCAACTCTCGCCCTGTTGGAAGGGATTTTGGGGATCGGATCAACTTATCCAGAGGCTCCGCCGGGACTTGAACCCGGGACCAGTGGCTTAGAAGACAAGGGTGCTATCCACTAAGCCACCTCATTCCCAAACACCACGAACCTGAACATGAAAAACACATATAATAATATAAATACGATCCATAATCCGGTCATTTCTAGCAATATCCCGCAATTTCAGGTTAAACAGCAGAATGGCTCTTGGTTGGGTCTCTCCCATTTTTTGTCTGTAGATTTTCCTCTCTCAGCCGGGCTCCGACAAAACTTGACATGGGCATGAGCGGAAGGGAAATGGGGCCTAAATCCCAAGTTTTGGGATTTAGAGAATGCATTTTCTTTACGGCAAGGATTTAGCCTTCCACTGACGACCCGGACTCCACTCTTTTGCTGGTGGCAATGTTCTGACTCCCAGCTGAAGGCAACACCCTGTCCCAGGACTGTTTCGCCAGAATCTGACCAAGGGCGAATAATTGGTATCGACCTGTAACGGTCGAACGTTTCCAGGGAGAACTGAGCTATGCAAAGTCGTAGGCAGCATGCCCAGCGGAGATTTCAGCTTCGCGTCTCATTAAAACCCATTAAATGACTGATTTCATAATTTTTGCTAGGATGGCAACACCATACAACACCGCAGGCGAATTCCGAACCCAGTGCTCGACAGAGGTGCGTACATCTCTCAGGTTTCTTTTCAAATATCTTCCCTGCCCCACCGCTCGAAGGCGATTGTCACTCGTTTCTTTGACCCCCTCCTCGGCCCCAATCGCAGTGCCTTTTAATACCCTGCCCCAACGCATCCTGCATACATAAATCCGTCCAGCAACACATTTGCCAATATACTAACTCAGACCGAAGAAACGCTTCAATAGGCACACACATTCGAAGCGATTTCCCGAATCAGAGGACGCTGGGGCTCGGTCGATGTTCCAAACTTTCAGGTGCCTGCCTGGAGCATGTACGGTACCTCTTCTCTTGTCGGTCAACTCTGCCGACCTATTCTGATGTTGCGAAACTGTCTCAGAACTTACGGGACTGGAAGACGCAATGAAAGCATTCACTCCAGATCCCACTCCCTCAGGCTATCAAATGAGAGAACGATCCACTGGAATTCAAACACAGCACCAGCACGTGTATCTCTCAGCGAAAGACTGCACTTCTGTCTCCACTGGTTGGGCAGAATTTAAGCACAGGCAAAATACTGTACACAACATGTAATATTTACTTGTATTCAATATTTACGTATGCTTACACTGCTTGCTGCAAAAGAGGAGTTCCCTTTCTCAAACCCAGGAAAAGTATTGCAAGCATAAGCGTAAGAACACAGGGCCAAGCGTTCCACAAAGTTTAGGGCCCCACAAAGTTAACACTATTCACCACTGACTATCGCGTCGCATGGATAGAAGTGATCTTATATATCCCTGGCCACCACTCCAATATTCCGGAAGGTTCCTAAATCCGTGGTCTCAAAAGATTCTCTCCAAAACAGTCGTCCCGCTCTGGGAGTTCAGGGTACTGACAGCGCCAGCTTTTCTTCACCAGCGCTACTTGCACTAACAACCGAGCGGCTTATCCAGGTGGCGACATCTATCTCTCCTTAGTGCCATATAATTGGCAGATCCAGGCGAATCCAATATCATCGCGAGGGCGCCTATACTCGCGTCCTGGACCCGGACGGACGTGAACATAACGCTTCAGGGGACGCCCAAATGCCCCTTCCCCAGCTATAGCACGCATGCACCACACCCCAGTCAGATGGAGGCGAAGCTCGGTGACACCAAGGAAATAGTATATAACGATCATTGACGGACGCAGGGGGGAATTCCGGTAATGGCGTCCCCCGAAGCGCTGGAGAGGGGGCCAAACTATCTTTTGCCCCCCCAAACGCCGGATTTTTTTAAAATTTTTTTTTACACTAGGTCTGTCGAGCAAAAAATGTTCGCTCCTACCCCCCCTCCCCACAGGAGAGGAGCGATCATGTATTTGAGAGGTAGCTTATACTAGGTCTGTCGAGCACCCGAATTGCACGTCCCCCTCTTCCCCTAGGAGGAGGCAGACATGGGTTTGCCCCCCCCCCAAAAAGTCGGGTCTGCGCCCGCCCCGGATAACGATCGCACTCATTTAGAGCATCATCTTGCGAATGTAACAGTACTACAAAAACCAGAGTGAACAGCTGTATACAGTGAGAACACAGTACGTATGTACACAAAGTACACGGCTGCGGTGAGTTTCCTGAGGGGTGGGCGTGTAGCGCGTGCCAAAGGTCACACTCGTCTCTCGAGTGTTCGGGTCCTCTTCGCAAGGACAAATAAAGCCAGATCTTATCGAGGCAGCCCAGGGCCTTTACGCATTCCCGGAAATAGTCTCATGGCTGTACAAATAATCATGTTTGAGGTCCGAAGTAAAACCTGCGCCAAGCCAAACAAAATAAACCAGATTTATGAGTCGCCATCGGCGTGTCCACCTAAAGAATGTGAGGAGGTCAGGGAGTTTTTATCTCCCACTCAGAGAAAATCACCATGTCAAGAAATGAGGTAAATTTCACCTTAATAATTATACCGGCTGATATTGCGAACAAAATTGCGTTATCAAACCCGAAAAAGTACATCTTTAGAAAATGAGAGAGCAATACCCTCCCCCTCCCGTATCGACGTCCATATCCATGGAAGGCCAGAAAAAACCCGACTCGCGCTCGCACGGATGGTCCGCACGTGAGTCCACGCGTCAGGACGGGACGCCGCCCTCACGTGATCACGTGTGGGTGAGATATACAATAAACATGTCTTTGGACTCCATCACTGGCTAGGATCAGATACCAACGCTGTCCATGCTGCCACCTCGTGGACTATTTCTGCAAGCCCAGGAGCCGCGACTTCGAAGCTCAAAATACTAATTTCGGAACTTGGGTCAACACCACTATTCTTAAGAGGTACGAACGGATGAGTAACACCTGGTTCCAAAAAGCCTGGTTTAACTGCCATCTCACAAAAAGGTCGGAATTGGTCTCAATGCACCAATTCATATAGTCCGTCTGGTGGAAAACAGGTCAACAGGTTATGCACACTTCAGGGATTTCAATCACTTCTGGGTCGTCATAATTTCAAAAGGGCTTGAATTAATCGAATGTGACGTCACAATGGGTTTAACATAACGAAGCTGTGCCAAGTGAGGAGGAGAGTAGCTATTCATCAAAATGATTCAAAGGAAAGTTTGAACAATTGTGTCCAGGAAGATAAATTGCGTCTTTGCTCCTTAAAATGGTTCACGCACCATATTTAGACAATAAGAATTCAGTTAGCCAGTCAGTCATGTTCCATATCACCCTCTTAGCACGATATATGTTAAAATGAGCCGTTGAACGAGATCAGTCAAGCCTTCTCCCAGACGCAACCTATCGGATATCGCCATGCCTTTGACACGTGGAAGCATTCACGAACACAACACTCATGATCTGTTGATAGAAACGGTCATAAAATAACCTAAATATGGACATGCTAGGTCCATTCTATGAGTGAGCTATTCCCAAAGCGAGCTATGCGCGACAATCCAGTTTCATGGCTTCCAATTACCTGAACTATATGAGCCCATCCGCCCCAATGTCGCAATAATGTTTCGTTGTTGTTTGGGGTTTTAGGGCGCTTCAACTGCATGGCCATTTCGCGCCCCACTGTGGTTATGTTACAAACAAATGCCGGTGTAGGGAGTTCGAAAGCATAGAAACATTACTGTGCCAACAGAATAGTTAATCCCGACATAATATTCATACCATCAAATACTTAACTACGTCTCCCAGCTTCTACCGTCAAACATTTCCGAGACGCACCAAGCTGTGCGAGCGTTCCACTCCGGCGGTGGTCTGTCCATTCTCTCCGGGTACCCAAGACCCTTTGGCGGAGAGCGGCGCAAGAATGTTGTGTCTTTATCCATGTATGCTTCCCGGACTCTTGGCCCGGGATGCCTCCCGTCACTAGCGGGAGTGGGTCGCGGTCCATCCTGCCAAACATGCTGCACGTTTCCGATGCTCTCGGTGGAACCAGAGTGCAGCCTTGGCTGAAGAAGCTCTTTTTGGACCCTCGGCACCCAAATTCTCTTTCCCTTCGAGTCCCGAAATGCAAAATCTGCTTTCTCTTCCCTCACGTATTGGGGGGATTTTTCCCCACAACGTAAGTTTGGGGTAGAAAGCCTGCGCTTTCCGTCGCGTGTAGCTGTTCCCGGGTAGTCACTGTTTCTTGCTTTTGCAGGTGGTGTTGGTGGAGGCGGAGGTGGTGGAGGGTATGGCGGCGGCATTAACCCTGCATCCCCGCAGCCCGCGGATGGAATGGCTTCATCGTGCTCTATGCGCACGCTACGACTTTTAGGAGGTGCTGAGGAGGACCGCTCTGAAACGAGCCTTTTGGTTGCTACGTTTGATCATCATCATTGTTGGGGTTTTTGGGCGCACCGACAGCTGGGTCATATGGCGCCCATAACATTAAATGAAGTACTGTGGGGGCTGCAACAGGTCAGGTGCTAATAAAAAGGAGGTTTATACGTAAAAAGTACTAACCCTGTGGTGTTACCATTTGTGTGTGTCTGCTACATAAATGAAGTGAGAAAAAAAAACTACGAGGGTGAATAAATGACATTGAATGCGATACTCTTTAAAAAAGCCGATATTGTTGCCACATCGACTGACGGAGACTCACCAATAAGGGAACCGAGTGAAAAATCTGCGGGGAAGTGAGCCCTCCTCTCAATCTCAAAGTCCCGGCAGTCAGTGAGAACATGCTTAACAGAGAGGTGTTCCCCACATCGCGGGCACTCCGGTGGCTCCTCTCCTCTCAGAAGGAACGAGTGAGTGGAGTGAGTGTGTCCTATACGCAATCTGGCTAAAACAACCTCGTCCGTTCTGCACCTGGCAATGGCCGATGACCACGCGCCGATCCTGGGCTTCATAAGGCGCAATTTGGAGCCCTTGGGATCATTGTCCCATCTCCGTTGCCAAGACTCGAATGCATACTGCCTGATGGCAGGGAAACAGTCAGAGTAAGGCACTTTTATTCCTGACGGCACGATACCCCGTGACGCATCCTTCGCCGCAGTGTCACATTGCTCATTGCCAGGCACTCCCACGTGGCTGGGCACCCATGCCAGTGTTAATTGTTTTTGTTGGCAGTGTGCTCTGTGCATCTTATTCCGAATAAGTTCCAGAATATATGACGATGAGGGGTGAAAATCAAATGATGTTAGTGCTTGCAAAGACGACAATGAGTCAGTAAATACAACGTATTTGCGTCTCCTCGACCGTAACACCTGGTCTAAAACTCGGAAGATAGCGTAAAGTTCAGCAGTAAAAACTGATGCTGTCACAGGGAGTGTATAACGTTGTTCAATTCCATCACTTACATACGCACATCCGACACCGCTCTCCGTCTTAGATCCGTCTGTATAATATATCTCAAAACCTGAATACATGTCATTTACGTGTTCCCAGAAAATCTGCCGGACCGCAACAGGCGGCAGATTCTTGGTCTTAACAAGCAAACTGGTGTCCACCTGAGGCTCTGGGAGAGTCCATGGTTCTAATAAGGGATTCTGGAAAGTCTCAACCTGTTCACAGTCAACTCCTGCTTCCCTCAGCCACGCTCCAATTCTGAGACCAGGGTGTCTGTTTCGGGATAGATTTTCTTCCGAGTGTCTGATGTCATCAGAGAATAGCTTACTGTATGTTGGATGGTTTGGAGATTGTTTTATTTTTAGAGCGTATTTCATCGCAAGGACACGACGTCGTAAGTCTAACGGCATCTCGTTTGCCTCGACGAGTATGCTGGCGGTAGGCGATGTGCGGAATGCACCGATGATAATTCGAATGGCATGGTGATGTATGGTATTTAGCATAGATTTTGCTGTCTCCGTGGCTGAATCGTATACCATGCAGCCATATTCAATTTTTGATCGGATTAGCGATCGGTACAACATCAAAAGTGTTTTTCTGTCTGCGCCATACTTTAACTTAGTTATAACCTTCAGAATGTTCAGATCCTTGAAGCACCTTTCCCTTACAACCTTAAAGTGGTTTATATAAGTCAACTTAGAGTCAAAAGTCAGGCCCAGGAACCGTGCATGTGCGACTACCTGGATTCTTTCTCCATACATAGTTAATGTGGGATCATCACACGGACTGCGTCTGCGGCAAAAATGTATACATTTAGTTTTTGTCGTTGAGAATTGTAGACCATTTTTGGAGCTCCACCGCTGCAACTTTGTGAGTCCGAGCTGTAGCTGCCTTTCTGCAGCGGCTGTGGACGACGCCGTTACCCACATGCTGAAATCGTCTACGAATAGAGCTGTGTTGATATTACGTGGTAGGTTATGTGATATGTCGTTGATTGCGATAGCGAACATGGTCACAGAGATCACGCTACCTTGGGCCGTTCCGCTTCCCTGCGCTCGCTCCTCTGACTGCACGCGACCTATCCTGAATCTAAACCGACGGCTTCGCAAGAAATTTGAGAGAAACCAGCCCATATGACCCCGTATGCCCAATCCGAACACCTTTTTCAGGATGCCATGCCTCCATACCGAATCATAGGCCTGCTTTACGTCGTAGAAAATAGCTATTGTGTGTTGTTTTTCAGAGAAGTCTTTACGGATATCAGCATCGAGAGAAAGAAGATGGTCGACAGTACTTCTGCCTCGGCGAAAACCACACTGGACGTTCGAAAGCAGTTGATTGGTCTCCAAGAACCACACGAGCCTAGTATTAACCATTCTTTCAAGCAGCTTACACACACAGGAGGTGAGAGATATCGGGCGAAAGTCATCAGGAGACACTCCTGGCTTTCCTGGCTTGAGGATTGGTATTATGGTGGCCTCGCGCCACTGGTCTGGGAAGTCATCCTGCGTCCATATATAGTTAAATATGTCAAGCAGTGATACAAGAGAGCAGTCAGGGGCGTGCCGCAACATCTCGTAGGTAATTGTGTCAGGTCCCGGAGATACGTTTTTTGTATTGTTTAGTGCAGCCCGGAGTTCACGCATTGAAAAAGGAATGTTGTATGCAGCCGAACTGTCGTTACCAAAATTAATCGGTGTTCTCTCTTCTCGCTCCCGAAAGCGAACAAACTCGAGATCCTGGGACTCCCTGCTACATCTTGCCTCGAATGCTGCAGCCATACGGTCAGCCACTGCCTGTGGATTGCTAATTTTGACGCCGTTTTCCTCTAATACTGTGGCAGGTGTTGATCGATGCTTTCCTTGTATACTTTGAATACGAGACCAGACCTGTGTAGATGGAGTAAAACGGTTGATTGTATTGACATATGCCACCCACCATCTCCTTTTAGAGTTAACAACTATACGTCGCGCCAACGCTCTCGCGCGCCTAAACGTTATTATGTTAGGCGTCGTTGTGTGTCTTTTAAGTACTCTGTAAGCCCGTTTCCTTTCTAAAATCGCTTGTCGGCATTCGTGGTTCCACCAGGGGACAGGAGTTCGTTTGGGTTTGCCGGAAGTCATTGGGATAAAACGTTTGGCTGCTGAGAGAATCATGTCATTAAAATGTTTTACTGCTGCCGTTGCCGAACCCTCAGCACTTACATCCAAGGGGCCACATGCGCCCCGGAAGCCCTCCCAGTCAGCCCTTCGGAGGTTCCACCGGGATGGCAGAACCAGCGGTGCAGCCGACCGGGCTGAACGGATGTTTATTGAAAGTGGTCACTCCCATGGAGGTCTTCAAGGGTGCACCAGCTGAGCTGGGTAAAGAGTGAAGGTGAGCAGACAGAGAGGTCTATAGCCGAGAGCGATCCAGAAGGCAGGGTAAAGTGAGTGGGACGACCAGTGTTCAGCAGGCAGAGAGAGTTGAGATGGAGGAAACGTTCCACTGTTCGGCCTCGGGGACACGAGCGGTCCGAGGGGGCTCCCCATGATGGGTTGTGAGCATTAAAGTCGCCCAATAGAACAAAAGGTGTTGGCAGTTGGTCAACAAGAGCATTAAGACTATGCAGATCAATGTTGCCACCAGGAGGGAGGTAAATAGAACAAACTGTGATTTTCAAAAATCCTAAATCTACCCGGGCGGCCACTGCCTGCAGAACCGTGTTCAAGCGAACAGGGAAGCACGGGGTGCAGTGGTGAACTGCCACCATAACACCACCGTAGGCAATGGTGCTACTGAAAACGTCCTTTCTGGAACGTCTGGAACTGTCGCAGGTTAAAAAGGCTTCCAGGCGACAGTTTTGTCTCTTGAAGGCAAAGCACACTAGGGTTATACTGTGACATAATGTGTTGCAGGTCAG
This sequence comes from Lepas anatifera, assembly GCA_034440635.1. NCBI lineage: Eukaryota > Metazoa > Arthropoda > Thecostraca > Lepadidae > Lepas > Lepas anatifera. The sequence continues at coordinate 101,038 of JAOTON010000305.1, read as the reverse complement.
AAAGATTCGCGCGAATACCACGGCAGTTCCACTGAACAATAGTCATTTAAATAAAGGGAAACGGGCTTAGTGAGTGAAAGAAGAAGAACTGGCCTACGGTAACTGACCCTAGCCCTTCCAAGGGGGGCCGGAACCCCCGTATGGCCCTCTGGCTAGTCCCACGTTTGAACCACCCAGCCGGTTGCGAACCGGTCCGCGGCCTCGCCCGCTTTCGGTGGAATTACCGCGGGCGCGCGAGGTCTGGGGCTGGCTGAGAGGACTGCCCGCCGGACGTTTTGTCGGAGACCTACCGCGCGGCACTTCCTCAAAATTTTTTCGCATTGTTGCGACAGTGGACGAGGCAGTGTCGGTAGGAAGCTGTGCTGGCTGCGTCTCGGTACCCGAAACGGGTGGTGCCTGTGGCGCTGCAGCAGCGTCGCCAACGGGTGGAATGACAGGGGACGGCGGGCGGCGCCCTCCCGCGGGAGAGGCTTTTCCCCCTCGTCCCACGACTACCCATCCCTCTGAAACCGGCGGGAATCCACCGGGAGGCGCACCAGGTGTTGGTGCAGAGTCACCGGCACCAGGAGACGGCTGGTGCTTAGGGGCGGTGACAGACCCCTTTCCCCCATCCCTGGCGGGGGCCGAATGAGGAGAGACAGAAGCGGGGGCGATGACCTGCCCCTCACCCCCCACGGAGGGGGCGCGGAGGAGGTGCCGCCGTCGGCTCAGGAGCCGGGGCGGCGGGCTGGCGTGAAAACACCAGCCCCATCCTCCCTGCCAGGCGAACAAAGTCCGCCACGGTTAGGGAGCGGATGACCTCCTCCGCGGTCATCCTTGGGGTGTTTGGTATACCTGTAGAGGCTACCTGTGCGAAACTTTTCCGCGGGTGGGACGCCTCGTATGCGTCCCGTGCCTCACGAAAACTGATACGTTGTGTGGTCTTTATAGATAGTATTTCTTTTTCTCGGAGAAACTCTGGGCATGATCGGTCTGTTACCTGGTGGCAACCCCCACAGTTTGCACATTTCAATGCTTCGGCATCACACTCAGTGGTGCTGTGGTGTAACGATGAACACTTCCCACATACACCTTTACCTTTGCAGAATCGGGCACTGTGTCCATATTTCTGGCACGTAAAGCATCGCATGGGGCTTGGCACGAAGGGCCTCACCCCGACTCTTGAATATCCAACAAAGATGTGATTCGGTAACTCTTCTGTGTCAAACGTAAGTATAACAGTGTCAGTGTCGAGCATAGCATCTCCACTTTTCCTACGAATCCTCCGCACCTCCACCACTCCGAGTTCCTCAAGTCCTTCAACAATCTCTTCCTCAGACAGCCCCCTTAGCTCCTGACTATTCACCACGCCTTTCTTAAAGTTCTTAGTTCTGTGCGGCTCTACTGAAATGTTGATTTTGCATGTCTTTTTCGATCCCGAGTCCTTCCTCGTGAACGTCAGTTCCGTCACTGAGAGTGCACGCTCGGCATCCTCGGTTCGCGCAAACTCAACCTCTAACGATCCGTCACGTAATTTGTCACATCTCACGACCTTGCCCAGACGATCTAGTGCCTCCTTTCGCTTAAATGGTGACAGTGCTGCAAGGGATGAGGATGTGTCCAGTCCCCTCATTACCAAAACGCGAGGACAGGAAGGCTGGCTCATCGTCTTTTGCGGTTTGGGCGCAGGTGTCTGCATGGTCCCTTCCCCTCTAGGGGGTTGAGAGGTGTCTACCTCCAGTGGAGGGTGCGGAGAGGGATTTGTGGTGCGTGTGGTATCCATGAGAGTATGATTAATTTCGGCCAGCCACGTGCGCCCCCCTTCCAACGAGGGTGCTACAGGGCGAAACGACGCACGGGCTGGCTATACGGGGGAGACGCCGCCGTTACAGAGGGGGAGAGAGACTCACCAAACCCCCACTGCCCCGACGACGGTCCCCCCTTGCACCTAGCCTGGACGACCCCGGGCGGGACGCGGACACCCCCCCTCCCGGGTGAAGTCGGGACCTCACCAAAGGAGGGAGGGACAGCCGAGCCCCACCAAAGGCCGGCAGACTTTTACAATGCTGCTACTCTTGCCGATGCCCTCAAGAGTTCCCCGCCCTTGCGGAAATCCAGACCAAAGTAGAGTGTTGCTAGAGGAACACGAACGAACACAGCGCATCCCCCAGCTCAGCTACCAGGACTCCTTCATCCCGGGGTACGGGTCGGTGCGCAGCTCACCTTAAAAAGACAGGCGCCCTCGCACGGCCTCATCGGAGCAGGCGACTACCACCTGCTCGTCACAACTGATTCCCGGCTGGTCCGAGAGAAGCGAGCCCCCGGCCCGCAGGGCCGGCGATTAGAGGGATCCAATCGCCAGCCACACGAGCCGGAGGCCCACATACACCCAGACCATCCAGGAATCATAGGCAAGTGCAAGGACGCCCATGATACTGGGATAATGTGGGTAACTGGGAAGTTATGAGTTGGAAAAGGAAGAGGGTCGGTCTGCACTGTCCAGCCCAGACACGCGCCGCACGCGACCGAGGTGTCCACACTCAAGACGAGCAAGAGTGCACACACCCCCGCCACCCGCGGAGACACGCCGGGCCAGACAACGCAGACAGTGGGCAGGAGGGGTGTTTAGGAGTGGACAGAAAGGATACGGGTGGAAAGACATGGAGAGATAAGGAAATAAGGAAAGAAGAGGAAAAAGAACAAGGAGTTGGTGGGCTTTGAATTTAGGAAGGCCAAGAAAGGATGAGGATGGCAGTTTCGATTTGGCCTCTCGACCGAAGGCGAGGGGCGAAACCCATCCTGCCAACTGGGGTCGCGGGTGTCGTCACATCCCGTACCCAATTATCCATGTGCCGGACCTGTCAGCAGGTGCAAACGAGTCCGGCAGATGAAAATTGGTCCCCCTGCGGGGGTTGCTACGTTTGATGGTGTTCTGCCTTTTGATTTTACGGATGGCTGTGATGCTGGACTTTTTACGGTTGCAGGTGTGGGTAATGCACTTTCTTTTTTATTTGGTGTAGATCCTGTGCTGTGTGTGGCCGCACGAACTGTCTCCGTACCTGGAGAGCCAGAAGCATCTCCTCCGCTGAACCGTGCACGCTTCGGTGCAGGAGGATCATGGGACTGTTCAGCGACTTTCTTTGTCTCCGTCACTGGTTGTCGCCTATCAGTAACGTCCGTCTGCACCCCTTTCTCAATGGTGTCTCTAGTCGGGCCGTTGGACTGCGGTGCTGCTGTCGACGCGACCGAGTCCTCAGTTGGGTCCGTTTGAACACCGCTTTCGGTTGTGACCCTGTGTGCCGGGTCGAATTGGGTTTCAACGCTCATGTCGGGTTGGTTGTCAGGCTGTGGCATCTGACCACCGATCAGATCCACGAAATCCCGGACAGACAGGTGCATGAGATCCCGCATGGTAGAGTCAAGGGTGACTGACGGCTTCGCTTGCCTTGAACTCCCGACAAGCGCGTCGCGGAATGGGGAGTACTGGACCAGAGACCCATCTCTCACGCTCAGCCTCGGAGAGCCATGTGCTATGTCACGCTTACGTCCTGTCACACTTGCCCCACCTGTCGTGGATGGCTCCGGATGGAGAGAAGCTTCGTGGAACGGTTTGCTGGTTTGCCTTAGGGTTTGGGATTTTTCCTGAGCTACTTTCTTTGATTTTTCTTTTAGCTTTTCTCTTTCCGAAACGAAGATGGGACATGTGCGCGACCAGGCTTCATGGTCACCCTCACACGCAACGCATTTGGCGCTCTTTGCTTTGCACGATGAAGTGCCGTGACCTACATCGGAGCATCTGGGGCACCGCTCCGGCTTTTGCAAAATTTTGCGATGTGGCCGTAGTCCTGACAGCGGAAACAGCGAGTGGGGTCAGGGACATATGCACGCACACGCACGGAGAACCAACCAATCCGCAGCTTTTGGGGCAGCTCCCTGCTATCGAACGTCAGTACAAGTGTACTCGTTGGAACCAGCTTCCCTTCCTCTCTCCGGTTCATCCTTCGGACCTTAGTGACCCCCTGGCCCTTAAGACCAGTGAGAATCTCCTCCTCAGTCGCTTCTCCAAGTTCGTTGCAGGTAACAACACCCATGACGCTGTTTTTGGTTGGGTGTAGTCCGACTGATATGGGCACTGACACTGGGGAATGGTCTTTTCCAACATAGGACAGGTTTTTCGCGGTCAACAGGTTAGATGTTTCCGCTCCTGATGACATCAACACTTCTAGTTTCACATCCGAATAACGATAAACATGAGTTGAGGTTCCAAATTTGGCTAATGCTTCCACGACCTGGAAAGGATTCATCTTGTAACCGTCTTCGAGGTGGATCACTAGGACCTTCGGATCAGTCTCACTCCCTTCAAGGGGTGGATCAAAGTTGGGTTCGTCCCCGACACCGCGGGGGAAGGAGCATGGGTTTCTGGATTTGGAGAGGCCATGATGGGTTTATCACCTTCGGCCCCCCGGGTTACCATGTATCAATGACTGGGCCCGGAGGCTGGTGCAGTGCCTACGGGGGCAGGTGCGCCCGTCTCAGAGGGGCGAGAGATACTCACACAACCCCTCCGATCAGAACGCACCCACCCCTTGACGCCATCAGCCCAGTGGGCTGGCAGGGCCATGAGTCGGGACGAAGCTAAACGCGGCACCCATCACGCAGCGGAGACTGCGGTCCACCAGGCGCGCGCAACAGGCCGGAGTCTCGCAAATCGCCGGTTTCCGAAACCCCGGCCCGCGTCGCGCCCGGCAAGAACTATCACAGCCCCCACCGCGAAGGGCGCCGCGCCGCACCCCGAAACATAGTCCCCCTGCCCAGCTGGACCGAGCGACAGTGCCCGTAGACACTGCCGCGTCGCTAGGCCGCCCGCGGCAGCCTACGGACGGCTTACCCCCGGTTAGATCGAGATATCTGGGCCAAAGGGGGCGTGTTGGAGCCCTCGGGACTGACCCGCCCGAGGGGGACCTCAACCCCCCAGGATCCCGTCAACCTCGTCACCGGGGCTCGAGAAAGGCCTCGAGTGGGCGCCTTACACCCATAAAATGCCGAAGAAGGCAAATAACTGTGGGGGCAACAACTAAGGCATAAAAAGATGGTAGGAACTAACAATAATCAACAAAATAAGAGAACAAAAACAAACAGGAGCTACATACTGGGAGGTGCAGGACAGAGCTGACCCGATCCAATACGGTTACCGACCAGGTAACAAAGGGCCCGTAAGGCAGCCATCAGCATCACCGCGAACATCACCAACAGAGCCACCGACGACAGACGCCGACTCTAACCAACTGAGGTCGGAAGAGGCGGCGGCCGCCGGATGGCCAGACATGATGCGTCCGCGGTGATGCAAAGACGTGCCCTCCAGGGCTGACTGGGGCCCCGGGCGCGTCACACCCCGTTGCTCTAATCTTTACTTGCCGGACGAATCCGGCAAGTGAAGATCGGTCCCCTGAGGGGGCAATAATGTTTCGCGGGGCACGACACTCACTGTTGTTACCGTGATCCTGACCGTCAAGAGACGATTCAGACGGGGAACCAGCCTCAGCTAAACCGCCACCGACTCGGTTTTGAATGCTCTAAACTTCCCGAAGCTGAATTCCTTGCTTAACGGTACTATAAACAAGCATCATCGCAGAAGCAATGCCGTGGCCCCCATCGCTCCAGCCAAACATACTAGCATCGCTTAGGCCATGAAGGATTACTGGGTACACTTCCCCATACCCCCTGTGGCGTGGTGTCAAATATGAAGTAATGACATGAACCAGGCAAGCAGGGGGGGCTGTAACACGACGTGCCTGCATGTAACATGGGTACATTTCCAAAGGTTTGTACTTTTGAACACGGCAGACAAAACTTAGAAGACTTCATTGATGACACTGCTTAATGTCTGGTGTGACAGTCAGAGCTAACACAAGGCCAGTCAGGCAATAGACTGTAACAATGAAAATACCAAAAACGAAGCAAGATTCAAATACAGGGAAAAATGGTATTTGTCTTTAGTTAGTGAATGTCATTTCCTGTTTGCTTTCATCTAAGAAAAAAACGGGGAAAATAATGGATACTCCCTTTGAAAATTGGGTTTTCTAACCTGGAGTGTTTTTCCTTAAACTCACCCAGCAGACTGCGCTCCGTATGATCCGAAAGTGGAAGCCGCCGATTATTTCCTACAATAAAAACACTGTTTCCGGTCAGAGAATGCCTGCTGACGTCAGGACCAGCCACAACGGCGCCTCTTTTTGGAAGCATTATTTTTATAGTGTTTTATTTCCTATATTTTCGCATTTAACCCTATTCATGTCAGAGAGATTCTGCACACCCCTCATGTTTTTCGGGGATACCTTCCAAACGATTCGCGATACCCTTCCGAAACTTTTTTATATTTTCCTTACACTAAAGTGGGCAGATTCTCAGAAAGTTTTGAGATAATGTCTTGCCTAGAGGCGGATCTATGACTTGGTTTTGGGGAGGATATATTCGCAAACTACGTTTCACCATGTGCAGTGCGGTCTTATTCAGAACAAGGCTATCGTTGCAATGGCTGACAACTGCGGATGAAATTGCAGGCGATTGTTCGTTCTCAGTTTAATGGAATTTTCAGAAGTGGTAATGAAAACCCACGCATATCAAACATATCAAATACAGCCTTTTACTTATAACGCTACAAGAATACAGCAAATTGGTGACAAAGCATTTCAGCCCCAACTAAAACGCTGCACCCCAAATTCCGGCTTAATGACAGGGAAATCATATTTTGGGAGCACCGGGTTGGGTGACTTGAGACACGTCAGAGTCGGGACATGAAGAGCGCTGTTAGCTGTGGTCAGTCAAGTGTGACCCATGCCTGCTTACATCCGCTGCACGATCGGGTCCAGACACCCGCCGATTTTCAACCAGCCGGCTCCCTCCACCGACGTCTGTGGTCACGTCTGCCTGAAGATTCTAGAGTCTTGCGTAAAAAATGTTATTAATGAATTTGGCCGACAAATTGAAAGCATCGGACACAAGCACCATCATCCTGGCATTACATTCAAGCCACGCTTAGTCTCACACTAGCCAGAAAACAGCAACACGTAACTTCTGGAGGGTCGCGAATGAGGATCGAGGCATTTTCGACGGCTACCTGTGGGTCGGAAGACATTATGAACCGAATGAGACCAACATTGATTTCACACTCTCCATCAGTCTGTGGAGCATTTTCAACCTGCTTACCGCGAAAGACCAAACTGTTCGCTTATCTCAAATAACGATGTCCGAAATTCAAGGTACCTATAGGCATCGACTCTCGTTCGCTTCACTCGAACTTTCCTGATATCTTCTTCGAATGGTACTCAAGGAAATGTTCAACCAGAGCAAAAAGCTTAGCTTCGCTCGATCAGATATACCTGAGCCGGACAGACAAGCGGAAAGGCTAACCAGATCTTTTGAAGCCGCCACAACTCTTATCGACATGCACGGCCAAGCTTTTCCGTTATGTAACACTGCAGCCACTGTTCCTGAGAAGATTCGCCACGCACGTCTGTGGGAATCTCACGAGAAGTGCCGCGCAATACCGCGAAACACGAGACATCTGGTACGGCCTAAAACTCACCACCCGAATGAACGGGCACAAAAGGACCCCCGCAGCAGCTTCCCAGTCTCTCTGCAGCTTAGCAGCTTTGACTATTTTCAAGAGACCTTCATAATGGGATTTGAACTGAGATAGCTGTGTGATAGAGCATGTCAAGAAACCACGTGATCCCTATTTCATTTGTCCCAGAACTTATCGTTCGCGGAGAAAAAGGTAAAATTCAGCCCCTACCCACCCTGTCCTCCCCGGCTGTGTGAAGTTGCTGTAAGGCGATATTAGGAAAGTGACGTACTGCTCAAGCCACGCTACGCAGACACGTTTTCTTGTTTGGACATCTTTAAAACCCACGTGCTACTGTCTTTGGCATCGTCGATTATAAATGCGTCAACTTGTTTTGAGGACTAGTTTGAAACGTGAAATATGTGTCGATATATAACAAGCAGAAATATATAAACATTACTTTGGTTCCTGATGGTTACCTCTTTTAGCGAAAAAGGTTGCATTTGTATTTGCATTGATTTTTGACACAAATCAAAAAGGTTCAATCTGGAAATCACTGTCCGGTCGCGGAGTCCGGATCGTGTCGGAGTCTGGACATCACTGACCTGAATATCACTATCCTGCCCTACCTTTGATCCTGTCTGGATCGAAGGCATGCCCGCACCACTCTCGCGTAAGACGAGGGAAACTTCCCAGGCGTGGCTCCTTGCGGACGCTTGCTGCATTCCAGTTGGCTAATTTACCCCAACAGATATACCGTGGCACAGACCGACAGTAGGCAATGATCATAGGTACTGGCGGACACAGGGGGCGGGGCTAGGTAGTTCAAGCCTGACCCGAACATCAAAGTGCCTATAGTTAATGCATAGCCGGTGGCTGTTCCGAGGTAATGGCGGAGGAGACTCGAGCCCCTAGCCCACCACCCCGTATAGGTAGAAGTACCAACCCCCCCCCCCAAGCAACTTTATAACGATAATCGCGAAACACAAATAGCCCAAAACAAAACTAAATTTTGTTTTCGCTTTGGAACAAGGAGTAACGCAACAAAAAATGATTTCTAAGCTCGTACAGCAGCAATGATTTTTGAATCATAACAAACTACCAATTACGCAAATACAAAAACAAATACATAATGCGTCCCGAAGTCCAAAGAACAGTCCAAGAAGTTGCCAATGTGGAGGCGACGTGGTAGCTAACCCGAGGACGAGGAGCACAACCTGGCAGTGAATCTTAACAACAACGATAAAGAAGAATCGGTTTCACACAGAAGTTTGATAACAGTCGGTAAAACGTAGCATCAAAGGGTACGACAGCAAGAGAGCAACAATAGTTCCCAATTGCTAAAGATCAGACCACACAGAAACTTCCTCCGGAGACGCGCATCTAGTGTGAGAAGACCTGTAAGATTACACAAAACCGGGTCGAAGGGCGCCAGCGTAGGGTCAACGAACGCCGGCGTCACCTGCCCACTGCCTCGTTCAAAACCAAAACACCTGCACATGGAGGAGCTACGTCGCTTGTTCCTGGAGTCGACGACCTCGTCCTCTGTCTTCCTGTCTTTGTTAGCCATTCAACAGGTGGCTAAAACTAGCAACTGCAGCGCTCAGCACCAAACCGAGCGGCCGGTAAAAGATTCGTGGACGGAACCAACTCCGATGCACTACATGTGAGAATGGTCCCTTCAGCCCCTCGGAGCACGCAGGCACATTGAACCCAGGCTTGCTGAATCAAACGTCAGCAAGGGAGCATCACAAGCGTGGTCATATTGACCTCAGTTGCAGGAGGCAGAAGCCGGCTATATTTGTACGGGTTCTCGCGCATGTTGGAAGTTCTTGGGGTTGGCGCCTTACTGCTGTCAGGATGCAAAATGTAGGAAAACAATAATAAGGCATTCTTTCGACAGAGGCAGTGGTTGCCAGTCCTCACATGATGCCACCTCTAAACAGTCAGCGGACAACTTGACCGCACATCTAACAATAAATACTGATCTATTTAAATGGAGAATGCAAATGTATGTATTCCATTTTCTTCAACAATCTCTCAGCTATAAGCCCTGCTGCCTGCATGGCGCCACGACAATGTTTTCTAGGGTCCTGTGGTTTCTCAGCCTTTTTATGACCACCACTGTGGATAAGCCAGCTTCACACTGATATATGATCGGGAATGGTATCAGCCTTTTCACTTCAGGATCGAAAATCGCTAAAAAACTTGTTAAAAAACATGAATTTTTGATAGAAAATCTATCATGAATGTTTCCTTCTCAAGTCAATGAATCATCCATTCACGGGAGCAACTCCATCATGAAAAACATTCAGGTATCGGAAAGTATGTTGAAGGTAGGGCGTCATAAATCAGCCAGTCCTAAATGGCTAGACGACACCAAATGGGGCCTTGACCAAGCGTTGGCAAGCCACTATTCAAGAGTTTCCCGTGGCCTAAGCTGATCCGCTTATAGCACAGAAAATCCAGATTTATTTCAACAATTACCGTTACTCCCAAAGAAGATTAAGGGCTGACATGCTCGATGTGGACTTGCTCGGTAGCTGCGGTGCCCAGTCAGTTATTGGTTCGGCGCAGTCAACACAGGTTCACAGCCCGTACATACACCATTGGGCACTGATGCCAATGACAGCACGACGTGCACGCATTCACTCCTGCACCATCGATTTCAGAGAGAGGAGGAAACAACATATACCACACGGGACTTTTACCGCTCCAAAGGGTACTCTGCACGGGGTCCAGGCTGGCAGAATATTGAAGAAGAGCCGTTTTCGGGAGTGCTGCTAAGTGACGACGCTTCCCGAGCAATGTGGGCTGCTGTGATGGACAGACACCATGGGCAGGGCCGTCGCAATCGTCTGCAGTCAAACCAGCAGGCTGTGCAGTCCAATAATTTCGACCTCCTCCAGGCGGCTTGCACCCGACCTCTTAGATGACGCATCACGATTGAGACTCTTCCCGGCATTCCCGTTTCGGGAGACAAGCAGCCCCAGAGGCGGATATTTACCCAACGTTTGAGGGGAAAGAGCAACTCCAGAAAACCGTGAAACCGTAGCGTTTTCATTTAAACGAAATTGGCTAAAAGGGGGCAGATTTTAGCCACTTTGGGATGAGGGGAGGAGGAGGACCGTATTGAACCCCTGAGAAGCCCGGTCCTCGCCATGCACCTCCTGGTTCCCAAACCCGGGCCGCGCTCACGGTGCAACCGGTAAACGCAAGTTTGACGGCCACTAGAAAAGAGCGAGGTCGCGAAGGTCGATATCGCAACCCCCCCGCCCCGAGGGGGTATCCCGGCTACACAGCCAGCTGAAAATTGTCGCAGAGAGTTGTGGTTGTGGAGATATGATCCTACGTTTCAAATAATCTCAGCGCAAGTAACATATTTTTACCTAAGGCAAATTTGGCAGCCAAGGGCCTGCGATACGCTAGATTTTTTTCACGCAACGGGCCGCGTGGATGGTTGGAGCCGTTAAATAAATCACAACACTGCGGTCATCCACTTCCGTCCCTAGATATTCATGATGTACACATCCTGAATGAATCAAGAAGCACGAAACACAAATATTTGATGCACGAATACGCAACTAGGTACAAGGACAACCGAACGCAACGATCTGGGATTCACGAAACACCATCTATGACGCATGGGTCCATGACAGTCGGTGTTGCTGCATGGTGCGTTCGGCCTTAAATATAACAATTCATCCAGCATGAATTCTTGAAATATGTCTGGCGTGGATTCCTCGCCATAGAACGGCGAATGAATGCAAGGGTCCTACTCTCAATTCTGCACATCATATCTACGATCCATCTGAAGCACAACATGTTTTTCTTCCACTTACGTAGTGGGATACTGGGACGGACATTCCACGAACGATTCAGCGCTGCTGGGATAACTACAAACTTGTTTTGAAACCCTGACAGGGAATTTCAAAACTTATTCTCAAGTCTCAGAGAATATATTCCTGGGATTCAAACACCATCTCCATTTTTATGAGCCACAAACTCAAAGGATACCAGGTCTAAAGGTGAGCAAATAATACATAGGGATATAACAATGCATCATTTTGAGACCTGAGACTAGGGGCATTCGAAGGACCGTTATGGAGAACAGCCCATCCAAGTTAAGAAATTTTGAGCCCAAAACCTTTGCATGTGTGACATTGTTGCGTGTCATTGTTTTACCTGAAGTGCTTGAATAAGAAACTTATCTCAGGGCGTCAGGCGTCATCCAGTATTCTCGTCCAAGTTTTACCATTGCATCTAATGAAATCCGGCATCTTCTAAAGCTTTGTGGCAGCGGACTTTGTGCAAACTATGATACTTAGAATTTCGTCGTGGCACCATGTGGGGTTAGGCATATTCTTAGAGGTACTTTCAAGCTCCAGACATTGTCAGGTCGAATCCGGGTACAAAAAGGCGAACCTATCCAAATATTAGTGTACATACAGAGCAACGCACTTGCAGTTCTGTTCCAATATGCACTGCATACCGAAACATACGCTTTGAACACTCATATCATCGAGCTTGAGGATACATCAACAGCCTTAAGATCTTTCATGCACCGCATTCCATATATCTAACCTGCCGATGGCGGGCGTTCCTCGTTCGGAATTTTCATATATTATGTAACAATATTACAAACAGGGCGAAGCAAACTCACCCCCCTTGCCTTATATTAGGTGCGCGCAACTCAATCACCACCGTGGGCACGATAAAACTGAAGCCACGACTGAAAAGTTTTATTGCAAGTCTTCTTTGAACAATGCAGTCTGTGGGATATAAAAACTACTGGTATGTTGACTTACCTGTAGTATTTTCTACTCAAAATTCACAACAGCGTGTTATGAGAACTCAAATCCACCAAAAGAAGCAAAATGAAAAAGCGAAAAGTTTTCAAAACAGTCTGTATGGCGGTAATATAAGTTATGTTTATTCCTTACCTAGCTTTTGATAACGAACTCGAATCAAAAGCCCTGCAACCAGGTTAGGTTACCCTGCAACCAGGAGGTGATCGATGGCAACTAGTTACCTAAGCCTTCGGTAAGGCCATGGTGTGGTTCTAATGTTTAATGCTGACAAAAATCTTTGGAGGGCCGCACAGGTATGGAGACACTCCTCACAGGCGGATCCAGTGGGGCAAGGGGAACTTGCCTCCCCCGATCCACTCTCAGCGCCGCCTGAAATGGCACCGCGCCCTGTGAAAGGTCGATGGTGCCCAAACGTCGCTTCCCACGCTCCTCCTCCCTCCAGAATGAGAGTATTGAAGCCCCACGATAGGGTTTGGAGCCCACCTGATACGTTTCGCCGCCTAAAAATCGGCACCCCCATCGAAAATCCCGGATCCGCCTGACTCCCCAGCCTGTCTTTTAAACAGGCAAAATGATGGAATACACAACATGGCAAGGGAATAACCGAGAAGACTTGAGACAAATTAAAGTCAATAAAGTGACAGCTTAAAGTGGCCAAGACTTCAAAGTAAAAGCTTCTCAATCCCATCCAGCATTCAAAATTTGCAACAAACTGCGGCAGACATGAATCCCTATATGTTTGCCCACGTCTCTGAGAAACGTTGCAATTCTTACAGATCAAGCCACATTATATTAGTAGCATACTGAAACACCCCAGTGTTTGCGAACCATGCTGAGACCGACTTTGTTACGAACGCGAACACATGTGCTGTGACAAAACCCGGCAGTCTGCAACGCTACACCAGCAGTGGGACCGGGCTGCAGAGTCTTCACGCCACCAATCTGCGACCCGTCTAACCAGCGTTTGCCCACAGAAAAACAGCATCAACAACGGGGTTTCCACTGTTTTGTACCAGCCTGTGGTCTCGATATCCTTTTTTACGAGTAAGAAGCGGCACCCAGGCCCATGACGTGCGCGCGCCGCTCTCGATACCTCCGGCACCGTTACTATCGCGATGACCGCTGCATCCCTCTCACGCGCCCACCCGGTCCACTAGTTCACCGCTCTCACCCAGCACGCACGCCTCCCGTAGCACCTGCTCGGGGCATGTTGACCTATACCGCCGGCCGGTTCTGCACACAAGAGGTAGTGGTCTCGTCTGCCGCACACGACGCAGCGCCGACGGTCACGAGACCACGCAGAGGGCGTGCAGAACCGACGACAGGTCTCCTGGACTGTACAAGCGACGCGCGGCGACGGAGCGCTCTTTCCACCGTCCTGAACGTCCCTGAGATGGCCAGCACGGCCCATCAACTTCAAGGGCTCAAGTCAACGGGAAATGCATGCTGAAGGAGCTGACAGTAGGTGTTTTTATGCATCTAGATTAGTAAAAAAGGCCAAAGAAGAATAAAAACGCACATACGAAGCACTTGCACAAAATGCAAGTGATTTAATACACCTGTATTGTAGTACTGAAAAGCTAGCAAGTCTGTATAATAGACACGAATGCACGCATATCTTTCTTCGACAAACTCTCGTTGCATCCTTACACACAATTACCAAACTTTACAAATTATGGCAATCAATTTACCACTTCTCACCAACAAGATGTTAGAACCGACAGTAACAGACGTCGAGCTTGACAAACGCCCGTTGGGCTCGGAGTAAACATTCCCATCGGAGCCTTCAGCGTCGGAGAAGCAGGCAAAGCCACGCAGGTATCGATCCGGAGCTTTATGCTTTTTCTGTACGTCTGGCACTACGGCAAATCGGATTCGGCTGCTCTGCGATCAGCTGCAGAAGGATGTATGATACGTGTAAGGATTCCGCCCAACTGCTAAACTTTCGCCGCTCACACGGAAGTCGCAAGAGTGCCGGAGCTAGAAGTAGACACTAGACTAATGGACGTCGCGTTTTAGGCCAGTGCCGCTCAAACTGTCGGCTAGGAACCGACCAAACTCCCAGAAAATGTACCGCAAATGTTCCAGTCTCACACAGTTGACCATGTAATGGAAATACGAGTTTCACTAGGTTGTGCAAAATACCAAAGCTGCAGCAGTTCGAGTACGACATGTGAAATAAATAGGAATGCCCATCGGCCGTCTTAACCAGTTAACATGGGCGAAAAGAGCTCTGGTATAACCCGCAGGCACGAATAACGTTTCCACTAAAGTACCTGGATTCCATCAAGGGAACACTTCAGGATGCCGTCGGTGGACAAAGTCTTACCTTTCGGCGGGTCCGGAGAAGTGCTAACGTCATTGCAGCGTTCGCATTTTAACGGGATACTTAACAACAGGTCAACACATTATCGATAACGATATCAACCAAATGGAGATTGGAGCCACCATTTTTTGAAAACCTGTGGCTAAGAGAAGCTCACCTTTTGCTAGGGCTTTTATATGTATGCCTGGAGACTGTATCTGAGGTCGAACCACTACGAATAAACCGCACTCAATCCGTTTGCATAATAACCAAAGTGAGAAACAAAACGAATCAATCACAGGAGTCCAAGCTTCAAGATCACAAGTCTACCAATACTCTGACATCTTCTCATACAAACCTGATAAGGGTTGCGCTAAGAATCCCAGTGGCTTTCCATTTTGCGAGTACTGACGAGCTGCGCAGCCTTCGACGCATTTTAAAACGTGTGCTCCGGCTGTTCCATGCAGGCCACCGCTCTACCGTGGGAGGCACTTTAGAAGCAGGACGACAGAGGCTAAACCCAGCGCATGTTTACCAAAAGCCGAACCGACGAGCACATGTGACAGCTCCGAGGCAAAAGGAAAAGGCCATTCAGCCGTACCCCGGCGAAGACGCTTACCACAAGTGGATAAGCATCTCAGGCTGCCGAAACGAAGTTCTGGAGCGAGCGAACGACGAAACAGATGGCTTCCAGTATGCTCTACAGGGCTGAGCTCAAATTCCATACCGAACCGAAAAAGGAGAGAGAGAGAGAGAGAGAGAGAGAGAGAGAGAGAGAGAGAGAGAGAGAGAGAGAGAGAGAGAGAGAGAGAGAGAGAGAGAGAGAGAGAGAGAGAGAGAGAGAGAGAGAGAGAGAGAGAGAGAGAGAGAGAGAGAGAGAGAGAGAGAGAGAGAGAGAGAGAGAGAGAGAGAGAGAGAGAGAGAGAGAGAGAGAGAGAGAGAGAGAGAGAGAGAGAGAGAGAGAGAGAGAGAGAGAGAGAGAGAGAGAGAGAGAGAGAGAGAGAGAGAGAGAGAGAGAGAGAGAGAGAGAGAGAGAGAGAGAGAGAGAGAGAGAGAGAGAGAGAGAGAGAGAGAGAGAGAGAGAGAGAGAGAGAGAGAGAGAGAGAGAGAGAGAGAGAGAGAGAGAGAGAGAGAGAGAGAGAGAGAGAGAGAGAGAGAGAGAGAGAGAGAGAGAGAGAGAGAGAGAGAGAGAGAGAGAGAGAGAGAGAGAGAGAGAGAGAGAGAGAGAGAGAGAAAGAGAGAGAAAGAGAGAAAGAGAGAAAGAGAGAAAGAGAGAAAGAGAGAAAGAGAGAAAGAGAGAGAGAGAGATAAAATGTTGGGTCGGTTTTTTATAAAATACCGCGAATTTATCGACACGTGCTAGGCGCCTGTATGCGTCGTCATGAGCCGGACCAAGCAGGACAAGGTGGCACGTCTGGGCCACAGTTGGAGGACCGGGGGCTGCGGTGGCACAGGTGCAGACCGATGACCTACCCGGGAGCAAGTGCTACCCCTGGCGGCGCGGTCAGCACCGCCAGTGGCAGTGTAACGGCATGACTCACGACACGCCGCGCCGCTGAACACGGCCGTGACGGATTCGTGACGTCCCGTCACTGGCAAGGCAATAGTCGCCACTGAAGGGCGCCGGGAGCCCGGTGTGAGTTTGCAGACATGCACCACTAGTGGGACATTGCTGGTTCCACTCGGCGCCGACTGGAACGGAACACACGGACTTAACAGCTGGTACTCCATTATGAGCGTGTGTTAAATTTAGCCCACATATTTAAGGCACTAACAGACAGCGCGAGTGATAGGATCTGGCCAGCTTACACTGCAGGGTACAATTAAGAGTTGCCTCACACAGTGGTTTCAAATAATTGGTAGTTTGTCTGGTAATAATCTTCGTCCAACCTTTGGAGGAGGCAAGACATAACCCCGTCCTCCAAACCATTTTCCACCAATACGCCTTGGTATGTGCGCTTTCATCTCCGAGGCCGTTCGTCTCGCTCGGATCCACCTCTGTTTGACCTGACATGGAGAAGCTTTCACTGTTTCGGACCAACTCCATCGCTAACACGCAGCAGATTCAGTTGAAGGTCAAATCCATGGAATACCGTTTTCAGGCACAGACGAACAATGTGTGTGGAGGCACGGAACACCCGCGTGCTGTTGTGGAGAAACCTGTGGAATTGTCTATCGTCGAACCCTGATTGGCGCCCAGAAGTCTGAATCGGGAGACCGGGATGCTAGAGCACGACCAAAACACTTCGAACGTTGACTTCGGAAATCCAACTTACATCAGCTAGGAATGGTGGTAACACACAATGCGTTCAATTTTGCTCCACCTTCGCCCAGCATTGAAAATGTGCGAGAATGGATCCTAACCTCGTGAAACATAGTTTTTGCCACTGGGTATTGTTTTATCACAACCTCACAGCTTATCCTTGACGCTATAAGCGTCACTGCCGGCAAATAAGCCAGGGGCCATTTAATCTTCGAACTCCTACTGACAACAAAGTGTCACTTCTAGAACCAAGAGCTGATCAGATTTCAGCTCCTTGTTAGCTTTCGCATGTACTGATTATAAAGCTTTCCTGGTTTTTCCAGCTTCACTGCCACAGAGAGATTTTCATGAAAAGTGAGGGGCAGCAACCCAATCCCTCCCCTATTCCGGTACACGTGCCTGATGTAGGAGGTGATCCACCACTTCTGACAGGGAAATATATGACTGTTCAAAAAACATGATAAAAATCAATGCAATTGGAAACAACGACGCAAAAAAACAAAGCTACAATATGCGGCGAGAGTCCATTGTGCTACGGCCGTTTGAATTTTGACTCACAGCGATCAATTCCGACGGCATTCACAGCTGAACAAATTCACACCTAAGCGTGTGCGAAGAACGCACCCAAAGCCAAGACCACATGCCTTCGAATACAATAATCGATACCCTGGCGGCAAAGAGATCTCAAGCATTGGAAAATAATCACCAGATGAGCGTTTTGATCAACATAGCCAAAACTCAAACGAGTTTTGGAGAGACTCAGCCGACGTAAACCGGTTGGGGTTTAGCGGAAAAGAGGAGTGGAGCACGTCTGACCGATCTAAGGACATTCTCTGTGGCAGGCGGCCTGTGGTCTGTGGCGAAGCGGACCAGGCTCACCAGCAACGGAAGCCGCCGAGTACACAGACAAACACGATCGAGTGGCACGCTTTCAAATCCATCGACTCCGAACCCAACGGCAGGAATAATTCCAGAGTGCTAATCAAGCGAGCAAAATGGACGATGGGGCAATATTAGCGCTGCTTCAGACTGTATGGAGCGTGCCGCTTTCAGTCAAACAGGATCCTCGACCACAGTGTTCTGTCACGCGACGAACCCACCCACCCCGCGATTGACTGAGCGGTAATACGCCGTAGCCGGCAAACGCCACCGCTGAACACTTGCACCATAACAATAATAACGATAATGATTATCATAATTGATGGGGTGAGGGGTGTACCCATTGCCACTTCCGCGTGGCGTAACCAACTCTAACATGCCGAGGAGAATTTCATGGCCAAATCACACTTATCCAGGGAAGCCACTAGGGCTTGAAGCTGGGATGCAGGTCTCGTTAAACCTGGACCTTAACAGTAGCCGCTAGAGAAGCACACTATGGGACAGACCATGTCACGGCGGTTCCTATGCTTCTTTGGAATTCAGCAATAACACTATTTTTACAGAGCCTCGAGTGCATGCTTTTCCGTGCGGCAGAAATTGTTTGTGTATACTCTTGATGGACTGGCGGCCACACTCGGGCCTCAAAAGTGGCACTTCCCAGCCATGCTCTTATGAAGCGGTTCAGATATTCGTTGGCTTGCACTACAGACCACTGTGGGTATAACTTCAATGAAAAGTGCTTCCATACGCGTACTTCACATTGTCCCATCTCCGGATGATATCCTCTTCTCACCACCTAATGTCTCAAAACGCAAAAAAAGACGTTGGGACGGCACCCCTCGAAATGCCCAAGCACCCCACGTAGCACCGGCAGCCCCCTGGGGCTCCTCCACTGGCTGAACAGCTAGGTCAGCATCACTAGACGATCCCGGTGTGTCGGTGTGACTGACCGGACTCCGTCCTGAGGCCTGTCAATATCTGACGCGCCCACTGGGAGCCTGCGCACAAGCCACGGAGGCGGAGGACTCCTGATGCAACCTTTATCGCGACATCAGCCCCAATGTTATCCGTTTACTAATTATCACACAAACACGTTTTGTGCTATCTTTATAGCCCGGGAAAGCGAGAGACAGCGGCGAAGCAGCCTCCGGGGCCGACTACCACGTCACAACAGTTCCGCCAAGGACCGAGAGGGATGGCGTCGGAAACAAAGTCACGCCGGGGAATGCTTATTTCTCCGCAAACGTTGAGCATGGAGACAAAATAAATACGCTTACGGGGTTTTCACTACGCCCGTGGTGATACAACAGTGATATCTCAATTAAAATACCAGAAATGTGTCATATATGACCTTTAAATCTACAGATAAGTTTTACCAGTTCTGCGGGTACAACCATTCTGCAACTCAGGATGGAGGAGAACGTTGCACGCAGTTTCCAGTCCATCTGACATTTGGAGACTGAAGGCGAACATGGTGAAACTTCCTAGTTTTTGTGTGATTTTCGTGAGTGTGGAAATTACTTTTTTACGGGCTAAGATCACCGGTGATCATGACAGATTCCTTTTGGGGAAAGGGCGACGGGAAGTAGGAATTTATCAGTCTCCTCCAGGCTAATATCACAATAGTTATAAATTGATACTGATTCACATAGAATTCATCGTTCAAGACAGTTTGTAATTCATCAATGCACGGCCAGTGAGCGTCGTACCACTTCAAAGGGCTTGGGCCGCCCACGCACCCTCCGAGCTCGGGTGCAGCGACCGACTCCACAATCCCGCTGTGAATGGAATGGACATATTGACCATGGAAAGGACATCTTGGCCGGTATGCGCGGCAAAGAGTGCTCTTAGAGGGAGGCAATGAACCGCGTCTCCGGCATTAGCCGCCGCCCGCGTGCGACTCCACCCATCTTCTGCCCAGAGGAGGAAAGACATTCGGACACCCCAACTCGATCCCGGCTCCTTCAGGAGATAATGATAAAACGAAGATAGATGACCCATGACAAATGATTACGGGACTATATCGGTAATTCTTGGCCTGGGTCAATATCGAGGATTTTAAATAACCTGACCCAAGGTCAGGTAAGGGTGAGCGTTTGACCTTACATGACGATTGTGCTTATGAATCGACTTACGCTGACATCAAGCTGAAATGCCATCACCATTTCTTTGCTTAGTCCTTAAAACGAGTCTGAGTGATAACCCCTGCGGGGCACGAGTCTGAAAGGCTGTCTAAGAGGTCCCAGATGGCCTCTCACTGGTTAAAACTCTCAACCTCGGTGAGTGGCCTAAGACACTAAATACGAACTTCAGAGGACGAAGAAGTCATTCTAAACAGTATCCACAGAAAAGGGCCATATTCCGGCGATTTCGCATTTTTTTCCAGGGAATTTCCAAAGGAGAGTTCACGGCCCGAGCTTGACCATGGGCCATCGATATGAAAATCCTGTCTGTACAACTAGTGGAACTCAGTGGGTTAATTGTGTGATATGAATATCAGATGAAGAGATCATACCTGCTCCCACTGCTGCAATTTGAGGCATGCTTGGAGGTGGGGTCACATGACGTAGCCTGGTGACTTTATCCGTGGCGACCCAGACATGACATTTTGGGAAAAGCTGCAGAAGTTACACAAACAAGGTGCGCGAGGTACGGCGCTGCCGTTTGTCTTGCGGCCTCGGTGATACTGAAATGGAAGGAACAATTTCGCGATACCAGTTGTAGGGCACGTCAGCAGTTAAGGCTATAATGTGAAAATTCTCAATAGTATTGCGAACCTTATTGCTGCGGCTTTCGGGATGTCGTCCCAGCTCCGGCCTGCTGTAATGTGCGGCGAGTTACAACACCCGAAGTAATTATCGGCAGTCTTGATTACAGCCAGATTCTGGTCTCTGGACTGAAAAGGTACAGCGCGACGCCGCCAGACTGCTCCTAATATGGTCGTTGCAATTATTACTGCTGAAAGAAACTCATAAATTGTGGCGAAGCCATCACCCTCACGAAGAAAAGAGCCGGGATCGATTCAGTCCGCAAAGCTTTTGATCACGGTATTTTTCGCACAGATGTAACGCCGAACACACGAGCAGAAAAGAAGGTTATTGCCCGTGATCTAAATCAATCTTAGCAGTATTACTGCACGTTTTCGACTTCATTCTCACGCAAAATCTGTTCTGATTCAGTATTCCCTTGCGTTATTCTGGATTACACGATGATGCATATTCCGAAGTAATATCCGAGCATATGTGACGAAGTTCCCTCAGAATGAACAGCGCCAGTTATAATTTTGAGCGTCTGGCTTAAACCTATCGCGATTCAGTCCTTGCACGACCTTGAGAGTAGCTCTGCTCGCGGTACCAACACCCCAGATCCAAGCAAAACCCACAAACCAGCAGGACACGGCGTCTGCCCGCCTGCTCGGACGTTTCTGGGCTGGCAGTGGCCTGGTTGCTGTAATTCGCGCGGTGATGTAACCCTGCGTCAGGACCGTGGTCGGCGCGTCGCGGCCCGGCGCGTTGCGGCCGCGACGCAGCATTCTTTCCACGACTAGTGCCGCTGTAATGCCTGCTAACCAGACCGGAGGTTATATAACATGTGAGCTGGCGAAACAGCCAGCGCTGTCAGCCCACTGTCAGGACTGGCGGCGTGACCAAGTCAAGGCAAACGGCTCCCAACCACGCACCGCCAGCGACGGCTGGCGTTCCCACTGCATGCCACCCTCTACTGCTTCCTCTGAATCCGACGCCTGCTCGGAACGGGAGTAGGTTCGGAGCGGGTTGAAAGACGTCCATGTAGCCCTCTACAGCTGGCAGCCGGCTTTTGGCCGCCGCTGAGGGCAGCTGTCTAGATAGCAGTAGTGTAAACAACGGCTCTCTTACCTCGGCCACAGATGCAGACTGGCGGCCGGTCTCTGTACCACGCCGCCGGGTACCAGCCAGCACTGCCTGACCGGGTACCGCACCACAGCAGCTGCAGCGCGTCAGATACCCGCCCAGCAACACACCACCACCGACGAGCACGACACCCCGCCTCTGACACCCCAACAGCTGACGCTTTCACTTGCAATCGCAAATCGCTAGCCTGCCGCGAGAATGCAACACCTCTGCTGGCAGCGGCACGCGCCTCGGTAGCGGAGTGGCTCGCTCTAATGTCGCGGTCGCAGCTCGCACGTGCACGCCCGGCCTCGACAGTGTCCTCCGCTCTACTTCCCAGCCGGCGCCGCCGCAGCCACTGCCGTCGTCGTCGGCAGCGCCGGCCGCAGCGCCGACTAGAGATGCCAGTTTTTCACCGCGCGGACCCAGCGCACGGTCTTACACCATCTTTTCTTCAAAATATGCCGGCACTTCATAGATGTGGACTATGTTAGCAACCTGTTATTCATATAGTTTTGCGATTCCACCACGTAGACTAGTTCAAGCCCCGAAATTACATCCCACATTGTTGGCGTCTAGGTTAGACCAGTTGCCACCTCCAGAGTTATGGCATCAATGTCTGCTGTGACGTAAACATCTGCAGGTAACCTAGGCAGCAGTGACGGCGACTCAAACACGCCCACCGACGCCGAAACAGGCCGCCGGGCCGCCAGGGAAGCGGCAAATAGTCTGATGAATCGTCTGAAGCCTGATGACCATGAAATGATGTTCAATGCCAGCCCCGACTTCTGCCGCCGCGCCGAGCGGCGCCCTTGCGACGATCCAAACTAACAGTGCCGGCTGGCGGTGGTTTCGCGGTACTCATGCCTGCAAATGTGAGCCGGACGTACCGCTGGTCAAACGGTGGCCGAAATATTACCCCGCAGCATACGAGGAGGGACTGCGGCCACACGCCGATCACTGGGTCTCAGACTAAACAAGATGCCGAGTCTTATGTCATAAAGCGCGGAGCCAGTCAGCAGGAGGGGCAAACAGGACGGACGCTGCCGTCCAACTCTGCGGGCATCTGTCTGATTGCTGCCAAATACGGGAGGGTGGATTCCAGATGGAAGTACATCGAACGCAAACAAAAGAGCCAAGGAAAGGAAAACATGGTCGGAATCAGGGATACGTGTACTGCTGAATAAGTAAGTTGGGCTGAATATGAAAATACGATTTGATTATGACAGGTAGAGGCGCGTCGCACCAGGTTAAGGTAGGCTTTATTCAGATCATGTTGTAGTTCATTTCGTGTTAGAAACTGCGCTCTGATATTATCAGCATATCTATTACACAATATATGTCATCGCATATAATTTATCGTTTTGATATCTTTCTTTTCTCTCATAAGCTAGACATTTTTATGTGCAGCACACTCTAATTTCTGTTATGAGACTGGCCCTTCGTCCTTCACTCGTTTGGTTGCGCTAGACAATTTACGAATGACAATTCCTTTTTGTTTCGCTCCGGATCCCGACTCATTCTTGGCGGATAGAACGGCAGGGAAAAGTCCCCTAGCACACGGCAAAAACTGGTATGTCGCTAATAAGAGTTATATCAGGCTGTGTCAGTCTGTTAGGAAGTCCATCGACTATTAGCCCATCACACGTCACCTGTCAACTAGGAGCCGTCGGCCCCATATACAGTAGTAAAACAGAGAACATCAGTCAGTCGGCAAACAAGAGTTATTTTTTGGCGCAATATTTCTCACAAGTCATAGTTCTGTTTTACTAGATATTTATTGTCATTTAACCACGGCGGATTTTTACACTGGATAAATCAAAATCTACAGCTTTTAACAAGTCAGAATTTTCGTGATGCATGTCATGAAAGGGGCCTCATTTCTTCGGGAAGGGGGACTTGTCATTTAACCACAGCGGATGTTTATACTGGATAAATCAAAATATACAAATTTGAACAAGTCAGAATTTTCGTGATGCATGCCATGAAAGGTGCCTCATTTCTTTGGCTAGCATCCATGGACGTAGGAGTTGGGGGAAGGGGGGCAGCTGCCCCTCAACTTTCATGATTCTTAACCATTAACCCTATGGCGTTGACTGGAAAGAAATGACTTGAAAATTCCCGCTGCCCCCCAGCTTTGAACGTAGTTCCGACGCTCCTGCTAGCATCCCCCAGAAAGTAAATACGATGGAGAAAACTACAGCGAATGCCCAGCCTGCACGCATCGGGCCACACTATGCTTGGTGCAATCCACATCTGGGCGAGGGTGTGGATTTACATGGCGTTAGGGTTACCCGGGCAGACTAGATAAAAGGTTGAGGCAGTGTTAAATATCCATTACATTTTAGTGTTTTAAATTTGCATGACCTTAAATTAGTTTAATATGGTTCATACGATTGTGCCAAGGCTTACAAATGATAATACACTTTTTTCAAGTTGTGGTTATTCATTTTCTTTCCAGTTCCCAAAAAAAAAACGGAAATTCACGCCCCTGCAACCGGAGCAGGGCCTTGCGCCAAAGCTGCAAGCCGTCCTGGTATAGCTCGCTACCGCCACTCTGGACATATCTCCTGGACAGAACGTCACTCCCGACCAGGCTACCGCTGATTTCCTGGTCACTAACATACCACCGCTGGGCTGGTCAGTCACGCTTTTTAGCTGGGACAGTGGGCTACCAGCGCGCCCTCAGCCGGCACTGCCGCGCGGGCGCCCAGACTAGAGATGCAAAACTTACCACACGGCACGCCTCACTCCACACCAATCCTCCCCTGAATTTTAGACCATGCCGCAAGCTATTTGTCGCTTAGAATATAGTGGCACTTGCTGACATATTCAGATAGTGCGATCACGATAAAGAACGCCAAACGATCGGAGTCCGTGTAAGCCCACAATATCAACTACCGCACTCGCGCATGTGTGAAAACGCCGTCAATCCGAGCCACGACTTGACGAAAGACAGACAACCACGACAAGGACAAGCTAGTGCCCAGACGCGCCTGGTCAGGAAAGCGAACAAAATACTCCACAAAACATCCGAGCGCTATACTGGAGGCCCACCAGGAGAGGAAGATGTTAGGGGGGAATCCAAACTAAAAGCATCGGAGATAACTCACGCAAACCACGAGGGAGACTGACAACGCCTCTCGCCGTTACCCCGGGATCCCCCACCGCCTGCTGCGACTGAGCGCGCCCCTGAGCACGTAAGTGGGTAGGCCTGGCACGCTGCCAAAGCCACAGCACTGTCACTGACCGGCCGCGGAGGCGTGAGCCAATCAATACGCGTGACCTTGTGTGCGTGACCTACCTAAGGTGGACGGTGTTGTTCCACCGCGGTACACAGGACTCCACAGCGGCCCCGCCGGTAACAGTTGTGTAACGCTGCCGTACGTCTGCTGTCGACCGGGCTGCCAGCTGATCGGAAGGGAAGATGGAGCATGTGACGGAAACATTTGGGAGCTCTGCTGTCCAGCCATAACCCGCTTTGGAGCGCTACTTATAACACAAGTGGAGTCCGCAGGTTTCACTCCAATCGAGAGCTTAACAAAAGTGGCATATGTCATGATCTGACAGCGATTAAAATATTCATTGATTCACGCCACATTTCCGTTAGAAATCCGGCTCAAACACTGTAAGATCCACCGATTTGATTTTTGGTGAAGTCACCTGGGCCAAGATCTAGTGAGTGCAGGCATTAGGTGAAGCGGATAGACTTCCGGGGATGGGGATGAGAAGTTCAATGTATAGCAATGGGAAACAAGTGATATTTTCTCCTAATTCAGCATAATGTCATTTCACCTGACCAAGCAGGGGAGAATGTTTGCTATTTCACGAATGCTCAGCTTTTCTTTGCTATAACTGACCTATAGGAAAGCCGATTGGGGAGAAGGAAATGACCACTTTTCAGCGCTTCGGGGGACAGACCTTTTTTCTCCTGGATTCAAAATTTGCCACGGATGACATCGATACTTTTCCAACGTATCTGAAACCGCTGCTTCCAGATGTAATTCTCAGAGATTCAGACGTGCATTCACTAATGAGCACAGTCGAGGCGTAGGCAAACCGAGATTTCGCAAGAAAATAGACCATGATCACAAACACTTCATAGATGCTTCAGAAACATTTAAGAGTATATTACAGGAATACCTTCGGTCCCCTCCCCCGCTCCAGGGACATATCTGCAAGATAATGAGTCCAATTCGCATTTCTACGACCACGGTAACCTCCATATTTTCTATAAAACAATCAAACTAAAACTGCCAGTCAGTCATGATTTTCTGATCATAGAAACCTGCCGAAGTACAGTGAACCGCGTTCTCACTTTCTGGTCCGTTTGTTCACGCATGCATAATTACTCTGAACTCTCCATTACCTGCCGATCAATGGCTGCAGACGAGACGTGGGGGATTTATATACACAGAGGTGGTGTTCTATGACCCACCCCTGCGGGGAAAATAGCTAAGCTATATTGGCAGATCTATACGGATGTACAGTTATACCCGTCATAGGATACGGGGAAAACAGACGGAGCTCTCGAATAACCTCGGTAATGAGGCTGCTGGAATTGTGCGGTCGTAGATGACGTTGCGAGCCAACCGTGTCTTCCCTGTCGTACCAGAGTCCCGGCTACAGGAGGCGATAAATACGTCTGTTCTCGCGACAGCTGCCTCACTAGTCCACACTGAAAATGCTCACGAGTCGGGGGTAAGTGAGTTGTTTATTTGGACTTCTACGCACACCCCTGCGGACGTTATATAGCGTTTGTAATAATACCAGCACTGCTTATTGACTGAGAAGATCGGATTTAACCATAAAACGGACGGACATCACCGGTTCTCTATACTAGGCGAATCTAGGCCAAACCACCTCTGAACTTAAATCCTCACCAAGCACGCAACACAGGCCCTGGGTAGTACGTGCCTCAGAAATCGATGACAATGAAGGTTGGGCTGTTTAAGGTTAAGGCGCTGTTGGGCAACGAAGAGACAAACACGCGTCAAACGATGAGAAGAGTGGCATCAGCAGCCGACTCTCGATTTAGTGTTCATAAAAGATGCAAGCTGTATTCAGACGAAAGCAGCTATTATTCATGCCGCAGCTCAATTTTGCCACTTGCCCTGAAAATAACGCAACTCTGGCAATGCAGTGACTAGGGTACCGTGCTCCAGTTTCCCTGTGCCGATTAAAAGCGCGTGAACTGCACTAGAGTCCACTAGAATGGTATCTGAGGGCAGCGGTGCCAAAAACATTCGAACAGTGGGCATAGCGTTCCACCGCAAGTTCTGCATCTCCCCTCAATGCCGGATCTGGCCCATGGTTAGGGGCGGGGGGAGGGGAGACGGAGCCTGAGCTCGTCAGAAATCATACGGTTTTTATCATACAGTCGGCACAAATGGAAAAGTTGACGGAAATACTCTTTTGCCTCCCACTGTATCCGCTCCTGGCCCGCCCACGCTAGAGAATTCGCCACCACGCCATTGCGTAAGGTGCAGACTGCGGGTAACAGGTATATACTGCGCGTAATCAACTGCGCGTAACAGGTAGCTCACTCCATTACGGTCGTAATCACGTGCAGTCGCTCAATCATTTTGGCTTTGTCTCGCACGCCTCGAGGGCGCTGGGTTTCATTGCGATATGTCACTCCGCTCACCGCAAGAGGCAGATATCAACAGGCAGGCCAGAGGCAGGGAACGCTACTGCCCGGCACGCGACCGCTAATAACCTGGTCGACAGCGAGGCTGCTGAGTGGGAGTGGCGCGCCGACGACGGAGGAAGCGCCGCTCATCGATCCATACGCGCGGCGGGACTTTTATTTGCGGGCGTCCCTCTCAAGTAGAGATGACAAGCTCACGGCACATATACGACTTCGCCGGTTCGGTTTGAGAAGTCGCGTGTATATCGGGAGATTTGGGAGATGGTAGCGCAGAAAATGTGGGGAAAGGCAGATTTTAGTTGATCGCATTAGTGTGGGTGCGGGCATATGAAAAAAATGGATCATCGATCTAGACCTAATATGGAGTAGATATATGAATAAATAGACGTGTTGCAAAATAAAACACAATCTCGTGGCATGCTTCCTTTAATCCTAACGCTAAAGGGGCTCCAAATTGTGATTTTCATCGTTCGCTCTTTGTTTGTTCAATTCAGAGCACCACAAGACAGAAACTTGGAATCGGAATGCGAGGAAACAGCTGATCTTAACCGTTTGAAATTTTACCAAACTCTATGTGAAAAGAACCCGTCTGAGGTCTGCACAGCCTGCGTTCTTGTTCCCAACAAAATAACACCTCACAACAACAAAATACTTTAAAGAAAAATACTGTAAAGTATGATGACTTAAATGGCTGTAGCTCTTTTTAAAGAGAGAATCGTCGACAGCCAAAAGTGGAGGGACGGGGAGAGATGTCACTTTAGCTTCACTCTCTGACAACAAAAAATGCCAGTCATAAGACGAACATTAAAATCCTCAGTTTTTGAGTCCTCGTAATGCCAAGGTCATGCACCACACCGCAAGATACCTTTACTTAAAGGTACGTTCAAGAGGGATTCCTTCACGCCCGAGTGACGTCACACGGGCGTGGAGGAATTCCTGCACCTTTGGGCCGTGTATCAAATTTGTGAGAATACACGGTAATCAAGTTTATCCCAAATACAATAAATAAGCATTCCACTCTAGGCCTCCTTATGCAAATATTTGGATATCTTATCATTCTAATTTGTCCATGCTACGAGGTGTGACGTCACATCCGGTGATCTGCGCTTACTGTTGGAGGGGCTGCCACGCCGAACTTTTAACTTCTCCCCAATTCAGCTGCAATCGTAAAAATTTGTGACACAAGGTGGAGAGATGATTCCCTCCTACCACTTCCACTTTCGCGGTCGTTACTGTAATGAGCACCGCAAGGTTACAAAACGAACCGACAATTCAGAACCCCAGAGGAAAATTAGCCATACTGACAAACCTCACAGTTGGCTTTGAAGCAATCATCCGATGTAATTCATGCTGATTGGAGCATCGGTAGGTTTCCCAGTTCACCCCTTTCACAATATCCCCTTCAATCTCCCTTAACTTAAAGAAGAAAATCGTGGCGATATTCCTGATGGGTTGTAAATTCACCCAAAATATTTCCTTTATAAAAGAAAGTTGATATCTTATTTTAGAGTACTCGTACATAATATGCCTTCGGATTCTATTAATTATTAAAAAAATTTCCTTCGTACCACTCACATCTGGACCCAGTAAGCGCACTTGGGATTTTTGTCTGTCGTATTAGTTATATCCCTTTCACGTTCCTATTCAAACATCATTCATTTCGGCTGATTGGCTCCGACTGTGTTTACAGAGCATTCCAATGTGTTTCCCGATATCTTTCTTGGCGCCTGTTTCTTAGTGCTGTGCGTTTATATAATTTTAATTTTTGAACCCGGACCATCCTATTAAGTAAGTGTTCTATAAACACACTGAAGCCAATAATAGGCCCTATCTGTACATAAGGGCATGGGTCGGCCAGGAATTCCTGTGTTTGTACTGGGCGAGAACACCCGCTAACTTGCTCTTAAATGCAATCACTGATGAGTAGAGTGCAGAGTAGAGTGCATACATGTATTCCATGCATACATTTAGTGAGAATCAGCAAGAAGGCTTTCATCAGATTTACAAATCACAGGACCCTTTATCATCTGGATCTCTTATAAACCAGCCAACACTGCTACGATTGGACCTTTACGCAGGAATAGTGTCACACTTTGTCATTAAAAAAACTAGCCCATGGGTTTTTATTGTCGTCAGAAAGAAATTTTTACGGCCTTTTCTTTTTAAGCAACACTCAAGTAAGAGAAGATTCACTCACATTTCTCTGCTCCTACACTGAAGGTGGGTATCTAGTCTGGAGGTTAATCAAAGTTTAATTCATCTAATTAATACTTCCATACTTCCAGTTTTATTCAGCAGCCACGACTCAACGAGCTCTGCTTGCTGGCAGATTTTTCGACGAATATTCCGTGATCACTGAGCACGAATAATTTCGCTGAGCCGTAATTACACAGAAAACGCGTTCCCAAACAATGGCAGACTGACAGCATAGAGGGGAATACCATCGCCTCAGGCATTCCGTGCGCAGCCAATCACGCCGAACAACCCTGCAATATGAGCATAGTGGTCTAACTAATAACACCGAGCCATGTCTGCTCCCAAAACTGATCTATCGACCCCGCAATCCACGCGCAATCGACCGTACCATCATAACTTTTTACAGATAGTCACCAATATTTCATCTCGGTGCAAGAGTTCACAGAAACTTGGGGCAACACGGGCTTAACTCGGGCCGTCCCATCAGGTGGCCTGAACTGGACGGGCCCGGCTCTTGACCACCCGGGTGCGGTGGTCACGCGTCCCGAGCCGGTCCCCAGCTACCCTGCAACCGCGGGGGACTGCGTCTCCACACCTTTGGCATCAGGAGGATGCTAAAAACCTGAGACGGAAATTTTGAAACGCATGCGACAACAACTTTATTCCTACTTCTTGTATCCCAGCCAGTGGTTTCAGGGAAATAATAAGCGTTTTTTCCGGCGCAGATCACGGCAGAAGCAGCCCGCTCCGCGTCAAACCATCGGAAATGGTGGCAAAATATGAGGGATGCTACTCTACATTATCCCAGTTCAAAGTCCATTACGAAGTAATGGACTTTACTCTACTCTGGTGTCTGATGAGTCATCAGCGACCAGAATAATAAGACGGCTCGGCTCTCCCTCTGCCCAGTTCTTCAGTGAGTTCTCCGTTCATCAGCCCCAGTGCAAGCAGCCCAACGGCAGACCAGATCACGATCCAGTCCTCGTCGCCTCCATGCCAGCACTTATCCGTCCTGCAGGCCTTCCACTACTCCTTCAGGCTTCCCCTTTGCATTTTGTATGTTTCTCTTACTTGTGTGTTGAAGGAACGATGAACCGGATGTCGCCTTTCCAGAGGGTTATGGGGTTTTGTATGCTCGATGCCCGTCCCAAAAACCGATCTAGTGGAAGGACGTTTATCCAGCCCCACTCCAAAAATGCCCTGAGCATCCAGTATTCAAAAGATTCTAGATGGGCGTCCTACATATTGGTCAACCAGTTGATCCTCTTGTGCTTTCACAGTTTATCCATCCTGCAAGAGCGTGACCAGCGCACATATTGGGGAGGAGGGAACCCCAATACGTGACGACGAGATCCGATACCCGAGCAGCCAACACGGCGGAGAAAACGAGCCTTCCAAGCGGAACACCCCTCGCTCATCATGAATCAACTGTGGCATACTGTGGACTGATTAAGAAGATCAGGTCATGGTACTTCGCGGAAGAGGCCCAATACCCGGGGTTTGAACATTACCGAGTCTTGTCAGTTTCAAACAAAAGAAATATTAGCGTTTCACGTGAATATTCATTATGGACTCCCGCATGCTTTGGCAAGAAGTTCCTCCACCCGTGTGATACTTGATTTGCCCCGGGGCTTGCCATTTGCTGTGAACTGGCTCCCGCGAGGGGAACACCGCCCCGCCCCGGCTCCGCGCGGTGCTCCGCCATCGCCGCGCCGCCGCCACCAGCCATTAGGCCCGCGTTGGGGCGGGGCTTAGCATCCGCGCGCTCTAAGTAGTGTGCCCATGAAGCGCTGCTGCTCCGTCAAAGGCGAGCTTTGGAGCAGGCCAAACACGAAACCAGGGCTTTGTGCTGGTTAGCTCCACGCGACTGATACCTCGGTTCAAGTCCCATAAAGATGGTATATTCGCTTCCAGAAGTTCGCGGATGGCACAACCAACGTAACAACGACCCAGCTTACTCGTAATGAATCTCACTTTGGAATTGCTTTGAAAGTAAGAGGATTTCCGCGTCCGGTGGTTCCAAATCCAACCTCCTTTCAAGATTATGTGGACAGAAAATAGAGAAACAACGCAAGATGGCCAGTATCGCATCGGATCAAAATCGGGAGAGATTACAAGTCGCACGAGATTTGTGTTCTCATCTGTGTATGCCCAAACTGGATATTGGCGATGGTGTTTCCCGTTACGCCACTCATAGACAGCCGCTGGTGACGAGCGCCATGTTGTGACGTCAACACCGCGCCAGACAACCCCTTTACCTATCATAAATATTGAAAACTTTACCAAGTTTGGAAGTGTTTTGCTAGCCCCCAAACCGCAGTAGGCACTTTTTAGGCCAATATCTGCAAACTTTGGTCTTCTTGTCTTAAATAATGACCCTTAAATTGTCGCGTTTAGAGCTATTTCAATTTGCCCACGAAAATGTTCTAAAAGACAGAGAAAAGATTTCCTTCATGTACCAGAAGCTTTTTTGAGCATTCACAAAGGGAAAATCAGTTGACTTCATGTCACTGATACCACATTGGAGGAATAGTGCACTTACTGGCGCAGATCACTCAACAATACCGCAAAATGTTGCAGTGGCGATTTTTTTAGTAAATAAGTGACGTATGAATAAAAGTTACCTTAGGGATATGAATAAAGGCTTAAAACAAAATAAACTTAAAGTTGTATATGAAATATTATTGCTCAACAGAGATAACGCAGAATTCATCAATTTTTTCGTATATTGAACACCGAAACATGACATAGCAATGGCGCATCCTCCCTCGTAAACGTACTCGCTTATTGCATGTCTTGACTTATGACATGTCAGCTGTGCTTAGTACGTCAACAACGGGCATAACGCACGTCCCAGCAGGGCACATCAGTAAATGATTCCCGGGCTGCAGGAGACGAATGCTGCCATTTAGATGGCAGCAATGGATACAACTGGGAATACAGCTGATCCAGACGGGATTCAGCCTCTGGCGGTGACCCAGTGCTCTGCACCATCTCTTCTGAACCCTGTCCAGTGTTGGTGACGCCGGCCAGCACCCGACGCCGGACTGGGTCGGGCGCCTCTCTCCCTCCCTCCTCCTCTCTCTCCCCTCCTCCCCGCTACCTCTCTCTCCTCCTCCCCGCCACCTCTCTCCCTCCTCCCCGCCCCCTCTCCCCCTCCTCCCCTCCGCCTCTCTTCCTCCTCCTCCTCACTGCCTCTCTCCCCTCCTCCTCGCCCTCTCTCTCCTACTCCCTGCCACCTCTTTCCTCTCCTCCCAGCCGCCTCTCTCCCCTCCTCCTCGCTGCCTCTCTCCCTTCCTTCCCACCGTCCC
Organism: Lepas anatifera; assembly: GCA_034440635.1. Classification (NCBI taxonomy): domain Eukaryota; kingdom Metazoa; phylum Arthropoda; class Thecostraca; family Lepadidae; genus Lepas; species Lepas anatifera. Next base: position 68,211 of record JAOTON010000305.1, on the reverse strand, counting down.
TCTCCCCTCCTCCCCACAGCCTCTATCATCTCCTCTCTCCCATCCTCCCCATCCCCTCTCTTCCTCCCCCACCTCCCCACCACCTCTCTCTCCCCACCTGCCCACCGGCTCTCTCCCCTCCGCCCCGTCACCTCTCTCCCCTCCGCCCCGTCACCTCTCTCCCCTCCGCCCCGTCACCTCTCTCCCCTCCGCCCCGTCACCTCTCTCCCCTCCTCCCCCCCGTCACCTCTCTCCCCTCCTCCCCCGTCACCTCTCTCCCCTCCGCCCCCGTCACCTCTCCCCTCCTCCCCCCGTCACATCTCTCTCTTCCTCCCCCTGTCACCTCTCTCCCTTCATCCCACCCCCCAGCCGCGCAGGCGATACAGCCGCGTGGCGGCTCTGCCGCTGGCCGGAAGATGCCGCCAATGTAGTGTCACAGGCGGCGCTATCATAACCTCTGGATCCACTCAGCAAAAAATAAAAATACATCATGAAATTCCGCATTCGATTTACAGGAGCTGTTCCAATTATCCAGCACGTGGAGCCTGTATTTACATGTCAAAAAAGGTGGGAGTTATCTATTGGTTCTCTGACAACGTTTACATCATGGTGTGCCAAGCAGGCAACCGGCACTACAAAATTAGTTACAATTTCCATCATCAATCGGCGCCAGGATCGGACACGGGTTCCGAGAAGAATGCACTGTTCGCGAGTGTTGGGTATGTGACACTGTTCACGAATGTTGGGTATGTGACACTGTTTACGAGCGTTGGGTCTGACACTGTTCACGAGTGTTGGGTCTGTGTAGCATGCACAATTCAACAGTGTTAGGCCTGTGTAGCATGCACTGTTCACAAGTGTTGGGTCTTGTTACAACAGTCTTGTTACAACAGTCTGGGGGACATCATATTTCACCAGCGTGTGCAAATTCAAGAGTCGTGGTTCCAACAGAGTCCCCTGACCCCTTCACGGTTCCATCCCCGGTGGGTCTGGCCGATGCACCGCGCCGGCGCCGCCGATGCAGTGTACACTGGCGGATCCAGGGGGGGGCTGGCAAAAGCCAATTTTCCCTCCAACCCTACCACTTTTTATTTTATCAAATAGCACAGTTTTTCACAAATTTTGAATCGACCCCCTCTCCCCCAGAACATCCGTTTTAGATCCGCCACTGGCAGTGCATTTTCCATCATGTTTCTACCGGGGTACAAAACATGAAAAGGGAACTGTAAGGAACCAAATGGACACATATCGAAATTCGAAATGGCAGTATTAGTTTCTTTAGCGGGCAAGTTGTTTCCCTACCGACACAACAAACCAACTGGAAGGCCATAGCGGTCCTCAGCGAAGGGTGCAAAAGTCTTTTCCGAAGTAGCAGCAGGTTTGCAGCTTTCCCAGAAGAAGAGCCTTTGTATTATATAACAAAAGCCCACTGGACAAAGGTCGGAAAGACTGGCAAACAATGACAGGTACCGGGGCCCCTTCTCAGTCTCCATTGTGTATTAAAAATGTCCTGAAGCGATGGAAGATTTGGTTCGACGTTTTTTATCGCCGGAAACTTTACATTCAAAGAGATCAAGCGAGTGATCATATCTTCCGACTCTAATCACAGCACCCGCTATACATTGTCGCTCTCCGTTCACCAAACCAGTACACTTTTCTTTGCTTCATCCGCAATCTACGCATTCACAAGTTCAAAAACTCAATCCTGAATATCTACACCTCGGTTCGAATGACAAACTTGGTCGGCGCTCGTGCGCACCGAGCTCCAGCATCCAGGTGTGCGTAAGTTCGAACCCAACAACGGGCAGCTTTAGTACCCATCCTCAGGCGCTGACCTGGCCCTATCCTGTGTGCCATTCCTCTAGACAAATGACCTCGACAACTGGTGAGCCCTTCAGCTTGGCTGCTTAACTATTACGTAACTCATTGTATGCCCTCTGGCTGCTAGAGCCAGTGTAATAAACAACCATAGAAAATAGGAAACGACATTCCTACCCGTGCTAGAGAAAGCCAACAACCGAAAACCAATATCATTTCTCATATGCGTGAAAAGACAATAGAAATAACTTAACAAACATATAACCGTAGAAAAAACAGATGGTATCATCACAGAACGTTCGACGGAGGTCAAGCTTTCGGGACCATTGTCCGGATGGGAGTTGCCTTATTTGGTGGGCGGGGCTGGAGGTAAGCAGGTGGGTCAGCCATCACCAGGCTGCGCGCGCCTAGTGTGGGCAGGGCTCCACCGCATGGGAAGAGGCCCAACAAAAACAATGTCACGCAGGGGGGATGGCCAGACGATAGCTTCCAAACCGAGAACAGTGGGAGGAAATTTGACATGTCATGGAAGACCTTGACGATTTAATCTCAAATAGGTGGGTGACCGGAGAGAATCCTACAAGCTTAACATGGTGGGGACGGACCTTCGTGATGACCGCTAAAACTAGAAGTCAATAGCCCACACATCAAATCATGTTAACGTGGTCAAGAGCCGAACCCCAAACACAAACACTCAGCTTTTACTGAATTGTTTTGCTCTGTATTATATATTTGGAAAAGTTTAAATCCGAAAGGCGTTCTCAGGTATATGCATTTTGGAAGCTTGAAGGCTCGGAAACATCAGCTCCTTGGCACCACAACTTTGTAAATGGCCGAAGAATCAAACTCATTAACGTGTTTGCTTCAATCATCTCTCGTTACGATCATGAAATATAATTTCCAAAAACGCGTGCGTGCGCGCGGGAGCACGTACGGTGTGTGTGTGTGGGGGAGGGGGCATAAAGTAAGGGGAGTGGATAATTTGCGCATCGGTGAATGTTGGACAAGTAAGAGCTGCGGGAAATCTGAAATGCGAAGACGAGGCCAACGATCTCCCTCGTATACTGGAGATCAGTGGCGGCTCTGCGTCGGTCGTTTGAAGGGAAGCAACAAGGCCAGAATCGTAAAGACAGTGTCTTCTGCAGAGAATCGGGCAGCGTTGGGGTTTGGCGTGGAGCAAGTGTCCTGCCCGGGATCCATCAGTCCGGAGTTAGACCAAGTTCTGATCATGGTCTAACTCCCCACTTGCTCTGACCCACTGAATAAAATCCGTCGCGACGACCTTGCCAATACGCAGTCCTCACAAACACCAGACGGTCACACGTCACCAGCAATGGCGCTGGGGCTCCCGCTCTCCGAGACGAGAACATGCTAACACAGGCAGACAGCTGCTCCAACTTCTCTCGCACCAGAAGAAGGAGGAAGAAGGTTCCAAAGACGGAGAGCTGAATGATCTCAGAAAGAAAACTATGCAGTTCCGGGACAGCAACGAGGAGGCACTGTCCATTTCAAAGGACACCCCACTAACTTTGGAATCGTCTGAGATAGCCAAGTTGTCAAACATGCCGGAAAACCCGGTACTCAATGTATCATTTGTCTTGAAACTCAAAATTTCCGTCGAGAAAAGCTAAAAACCTACCTGAAATGTGCCCCACATGTATCCCAGCCAGGCGGCCACAGTTGTCAGCTGTTGGTGTGACGACAGCGCTGACGTCATGGTGAGTAATCACTTCATCAGCCAATTGAAGCCCTTGAAGCCTATTAGATATGGTAGTAGTTTCCAGATCATGACGCCATCCACAGGCAAGGTTTATTTTTTTCACCCTAGAGGAGCATTTAAAAAAATCAAAATATTTAACTCATTGTACATTTTTCACAGAAATCATAAACATTTTCATGATTTTCGGCTAAAAATATCCCTAATTACGTTAAATTCCTGGATTCAACCAAGGTGCCACATTCCCTGCAACGTATACATGTTGTTCGCCTTCTCAGGGGCTTGTTCCGTGCTTCCTGGAAGCATCCGCAGAGACAGCGGAGGGCACGTCTGCGTGCTATATAGCCCTGGTACCTGAGGCGCCCTTAAACCCCAACCACAGGGCTCATGTCTACCACCGGAGTTTATTGGGAGTCTTGCCCAGTTCAGACGTCGACCACGGTAACAGCAACCGCCATCTACCGGTGATTTTCTAGCCCGTCGTTAATCGTCACACAAACTATATGGTCTACGTCACGCAAACTATCATTAAAGTGGTAATGGGAGAGCCACATAATGAGGTCCCCTCCTTATTCCGACAATGTCTGTCTAAGCCTCGTGTGTGCACAGCTTGAAGAGAGCGGCCTCACACTCCCCAGAGAACTCCCAGCTCTGGGACGTGAGCCAGTCGCTGGCGCATAGTCATGGCTGCACAGCAGAGCCATAGTCATTGGATAGCTCAACAACCGTAGAAAACGAGTTCATCATGAACAATGACACAGCGATGGGGGTAGATCCGAGTGATTCGGGACGGCTTAGGGGAGATAGGGATCCCGTCGGAGAGCGCTGCAGTAATCTGGAAAAATGCCAGCTTCTGACGGGAGAATTGGAGTAGCCAGGTAATCATATTACAGGATTACTCTCATGAATAGTTGGGACAAGTACATAACAGGATAATCTGGTAGACTTAAAGCAGCCTCGGCGATACTCGAGGCACCCTCGAATAGCGTGGATTCACCCTGTGATTAATAGCTGTCTCAGGAGCAGCTGGGATAAGCTAAGAACTAACCGGACCGGACAGCGCCGGTTAGAAATCGGACCGGACTTCTGCCTGGCTCACTGCATCCTATTACAGAACTGAAAAGGGGCTTGTTAGATATTTTAGAAGGATTAACTGTGAGCGTGTTAATGTTTTCAATTCACTCACAACTGTCTTTGTGCGTGATTTTAGAAAAGAACATGTTAGTATGAGTGCATTCTGTCATTCTTAACTTTAATTTAATTAATCTTTGCTCATTTTCATTTGCTCGCAAATGTTTGTGTGATTTCAGAAAACACCATGTAAGCATGAGCGTATTCTGTCATTTTTGGCTTTCACTTCACTCATTTACAAAAAAATGAAGTGAATGTGTGAAAAACCACACTTTAACATGCATCATATTCGAGTAAATCTGTCGAATCCGTTGTTGACGGGGTTGGGATAATCTCAGGCAGGGTGGGGTGCTCTGCAGCAGGGGTTGAGATAATCTCGGGCAGGGGTTAGGATAATCTCGGTCAGGGGTTGGGCGTCTCTGCGGCAGGAGTTGGGTACTCTGCGGCAGGGGTTGGGATCATCTCGGGCAGATGTTGGGATAATATCGGGCAGGGGTGGGGTGCTCTGCGACAGGGGTTGGGATAATCTCGGGCAGAGGCTGGGATAATATCGGGCAGGGGTGGGGTGCTCTGCGACAGGGGTTGGGATAATCTCGGGCAGATGTTGGGATAATATCGGGCAGGGCTGGGGTGCTCTGCGACAGGAGCTGGGATAATATCTGCGGCAGGAGTTGGGTGCTCTGCGGCAGGGGTTGGGGTAATCTCGGGCAGAGGTTGGGATAATCTCGGGCAGGGTTTGGGGATCTCTACGGCAGGGGCTGGGGCTCTGGCGGTTACCTGTTCCGCTGCGGCGACAGGCGTCCCGGTGCTGGTTACCCGCGATACGAAGCAGACTCTCCAGCTGCCGGCGGCACTGCGCCTCGTTCACCGCACTCTGCTCCCCCTGCCGGAACGCCTCCGAGACTTGCGTCCGCAGGTACTCGCCCAAGTCCCTGCCGAGCCAGCGGCGCGTCACAGCGCGTCTGTCTCTGACGGGTTTTGAACACGAGTCGGTTGTTTGACGTTTCGCCGTGTTCAGAATTGAAATCAAAAGTTGCACGAATCATTTTCTAAATATCCGACAGGGTTTCGGGAGAGGTACTGACAGCCAAACTGCATCCTGTTAAGTTTTTCCGTTTTTTCTGTGTTCTCATCACATTTTTGGGGTCTTGAGATGCATCTTTCGTTTTATTTCCACTTTTCCATGTTTTCGCTTTGCCGTTTTCAGATTGCTTACTTTTTCATCACGTCTCTTTCTGGACGTTGGTTATTAGGTAAATGGACGTAAAGACAAAGACAACTGCCAAATCAACGTTTTTATCGCGGCATGCAGTCACATGAATAACAGAAGCATCCTGGCGGCGGGATGAGCTTGTCCATAGGCCACGGGCGGATTCAGGGGGCATGAGCGGGTGGGACAGGTATCCCCCGCATCCCGCCTTCCCGGGAACATGCCTCGTGCACCATTGAAATGCCGCTTACCCCCCCTCCCTCCACACAAGACCATACGAGGATCTATGACCTGCAGTGGGGCGGGGCTGCACTTTGGGCACGGTGACACATTGCTTTGACCATGATAGCTTTATTTCTCCCGATGCAGCATTTCAGTAGGCTGGAGAAATTCAGCATCGTGTGGGCGCCAGCGCTGGCGTCTGGGAGGAGGATGGGAAGCGACATTGCAAGGGCACCGGGGTGATTTCAGAGGGTGCCGGGTCACAGAACAAGTGGGCTAAACGCTCAAATCAGGTGTTTGCCTGCTCCTCCTTCATCCCCGGGATCTGCCTATGCCTAAGGAGAATATAAGTAGGGGTGGCCCGGTACTACATGAACCCAGGGGGGTATGTGCCTATCCCGATCCAGAACTTTGCGCTGCCTGAAACTGTCCCTGCAGAGTAGAGTAGAAGAGAAGAATAAATTTTTTGACATCTAATTTTTTACCAAAAAAATACAACAAAGCATAAACTGGATTGGCGCAAAAGCTGAAACTTAAAACGAAGCGTCTCTTCAAACATATTCAGTAGATAAATGCAAGCAAAACTCAGTGATTAAAACAAACACAAGTTAACAATTGCAAAAGCCACGGTCACTTTTGGCCCACACTCCCTACCCATTCAAAGGTGCAGCGCCCTACAACCACCAAAAGCCGTTTCCAATCTCCCGCTGGGCGCCAGAAAATAGGTAGTGTCGTTCAGAAATGGCGCGCCTTTGGTTCAAACAGCTCCCTCAACCCAGTCTGCCTGCCCCTGGCGCCCTTTACGGGGAATGCAGCGGCTTCATAATGCGATTTGAACTGATGAAGTCACGTGAAAGAGTGTGCCGAGAAGCCACTTCACCAATGTTTCATTTGTCCCAGAACGTGCCGTCCGCGGAGAAAAAAAAGGTAACAACTCACCTCCCATCGACCCCCTCCTTCCGTGGTAGTCACGTGATATGAAGCGACCTTAGGGAACGCGGCGTAATGCCCAAACCCGCTGCGCGAGCATATATTTCTTACTTGAAACTCTTTCACACCTAAATGCTAAACGTGCCTGTGGAACTTGTGACTACAAATACGTTGAACTTTCTTCAACGACTTGTTTGAAAAGTGAAATACGTTTTAATGCACCAATAAAGCAGCAGGTCACTTTCGTTCCTAACAATCATCTATTTTGGCTAAAAACGCTTCGTTTGTAGTCATATTCCTTTGTGGCGGAAATCAGAGGTTTACCAGATTGCACGTCAATTTGACTTCAGGCTGGTTGGGATACTTTTTATATCTAACAAAGGAAAATTAAGGAAAGCAAAATATTAGGCTTATTGTCATTTTCAGCAGAAATAATACCAAATCCATTATTTTTCATGAATATTGCCCCTAAATTCAATAGTTTGAAATTGTACCGAGGTTCCAGATATCCTTCAAACGATTATTTCCCCAGGAAATGGAAGAGCCGATGCAACCACAATGTGATCACATCCCCACCAAACAGCAAATGCAATAGCTCACTTTCAAGCTATTCTCCAAACGTAATTGTCAGGTCTTCTTTATGTACAATCCCAAAACCAAAATGACCTGACTCTTTAACTAAACGACCTGACACCGCCGTTACCACTCCAGTAACCACTGCAGCAAATACGCCGCACTCACAAACAGTGATAACAACTATAAAAAGCGCAAATTAGTTCACGAATGTACCTAAACTTTATCATTTGTTTTCACTTTTCACGTAAGGAGCACGAATTTGCGTTTTCTTGTGACGAGTTTTCGTTTTTACGCAGTATGGCCAAACCCAAAGATTTAAGTAGCGTGACCTTTTTCAGTGATGGCAAATCGAACGCAGTAACAGAGTGAAAAGTGCGGGTGTAGCCTGTACTTTACATAGGCAGATCTAGCCAAGGGGTGTTTGTTTAGTTCATCGGTTCCCTATCAGACTCAAGCATAAGGTAGTTGAGCAACAGTGGATAATATTCAGGTTCTACTAAAATTTCAGTTGGGTTTAAACAGATGACCCGCCGCCTACATTACGCAATCCCAGGAGCGGGGCATGTGTCTGCCGCCATCTACAGATGCCAGACCTGATCCGGGGTGGTTATTTCTGGCCACGTGGCCGCTTCCCGTGGGAATTGGCCGGAATTGGCGGCAAGGGTCGCTATTAGCCAGTGCACGGGAAATAGCTCAGGGACCCGGCGCCCAGCACTCTAAATGATTCAACAATTTCGGTACATCACTAACACGTCCAATGATACCTCCCACGGCTGGCTAGCAAAATCGCTGATTAGCAAGGGAAATTTAAAGGGACGATTTCCCAACAACGGGGTTAGTTGATGTAACATAATACAGTGGTTACAGTGAAGGATGAATGTTACAATGAAGGGCACAGTGAAGGGTGAAGGGTACAGTGAAGGGTGAATATTACAGTGAAGGGTGAAGGGTACAGTGAAGGGTGAATGTTACAGTGAAGGGTGAGTGTTACATTGAAGGGTGAATGTTACAGTGAAGGGTGAATGCTACAGTGAAGGGTGAAGGGTAAAGTGAAGGGTGAAGGGTACAGTGAAGGGTGAAGGGTACAGTGAAGGGTGAATGTTACAGTGAAGGGTGAAGAGTACAGTGAAAGGAGAATGTTACAGTGAAGGGTGAATGTTACAGTGAAGGGTGAATGTTACAATGAAGGGTGAATGGTACAGTGAAGGGTGAAGGGTACAGTGAAGGGTGAATGTTACAGTGAAGGGTGAAGGGTACAGTGAAGGGTGAAGGGTACAGTGAAGGGTCCGAAAGTGAGGCATGGCTAGAACTGGACGAATGACGGACGCAATTTCCAACCATTCCTCAATACAACCACCCATTGTGCCGACAAAGAAGGCATATAATTTGAGGGCTGAGTTGAGTATAGCCTCCCTCACGGGGAGGAGTGGTATGCTCCAAAAGAAGGGTAGGCCCATTAGATTGTATAGGTGATGCCAGTTTCTACCCGGGTAGTTTGGGGAAGATGGAGCAGTTCCCGAGCTGACTACAGGACGCCCTCACAACTTCAAACTGAGAGTAGCACTGAAATCGTGCTCAGCAGGTGCGAGCACCCGGCACCACAGAAGTGTCTGATAATTTGAAGTGAAAGAACCATCGATCTAACATCCTCGTAACAGCAGCTCCACGACGCTTGCGCCATCACACTACATGCAGTTCCAGCTGTTTCCTGTGCTTCCAGCACACCTCCAATTACGCTAGAAACGACCGGAAAACTTGGTCCCCTTTAGTTTTATTTTCCAACGTTTCGTTACCGCCTAATTACTACTTCGAGAGGTCAATGGGCCACGAACATGAAAATGACGCTTCAGCCGCGTGCAACTGTCAAATTTCTAACCGGGTTACAAGTTTGCAACAATGCCGTGCCACGGTGCAGTGGCAACATCCGTAGCATACTGTACTTAACATAGCGTAACAGATCAGTGACAACAAAATGGTCCCTCGAGTGATTGATTGATTGATTATTTGGTTTTAGGGGCGCGCCAACCTGCAAGGTCATATAGCGCCCATAACACTTCTCTGCAGTCAAAGTTTATAAATTTGTCTGTCTTTAGGGGAAAGTAAAGTCTCGTCTACAGTGAACTAATATTTACATTAAAGAGTGACTCTTTCACATCGTAGTTATGATTCTCACTGCACGGATGCATGGTCACAGATTCAAACAGGTTTACCGCGCCGGCAGGCGCTCGGCGCGGGGCGCCGGGGCATCACTTCCGGCGCCCACCCCGCGCCAACGGACCCAGGGGCCCGGGGGCGCGGGGGCAGCCTAGACGCCGGACCCAAGCCCGACGTCTAACGGAGGCTCCTCCCCGTCGCTCCGAGACTTGAAAGGCCCCGGAGCGAAAGGGAGGACCCGCCAAATCGGCGCCAGGCGCCTATCAGCGCGGTTGACTACCACAACACACGCTTTTAACCAGGATCAAATATTATCGTAAAGTCAATGTCTCTAAGATAGGACAGCACCCGTTCAACCATACTGGAGTCACGGCCGATCAATTCTAAGAGTGTGGACTCCCTGCCGGTGCACGCCAAAATGCAAAGACCTGCGTCTAGCATATTCCGGACATGAGACCAGCACGTGTCGGACCGACAGGGGCGCCGCACATCGCTGACATTGTGGTCGAGGTTCGCCGCATAACAGATATCGGTGAGTGGCCAGCGTGTGGCCAGTCCGCAATCGACACAACGCCACCTCCTCACGGCGGTTAGGCCGCAGCGAGGATGGCCACTCACCGATCTCAGGTTTGATAACTTTCAACTTGTTATTTATTATATTATTCCATTGTTCTTGCCATACACTGCGAAGGTGGGTACATATATATGGGTACAAATCTCTAGCGGGGATTCGTTGCGCACGCCTGCAGGGCCTACGGGAAGCACGTCGGGCCGCTGCGTCTGCCACTTCATTCAATTGTATTCCAACATGACTTGGGATCCAGCAGAGTGTTACATACTTTCCCAGTCTGGCAAGGCGGGTTAAGCGCAGGACAATGTTTAAAACAAGTCCATCACTTGGGTTGAAACCACTCACAGCTTGAATGCTGCTAAGGCTATCGGTGAAAATAACGTATTTCGTGGCATCACTAACTTCGATAAAGCATAGAGCCTTATCCAAGGCGGTGAGTTCAGAGGTGAAAACCGATGCAAAAGATGAAAGTGAGAAATTTCTTGTTACTGTATCCGTAACAAAAGCGCATCCCACTCCAATATCAGTTTTTGATCCGTCAGTGTAGAACGACACATGATCTGCATACTGTGCAATGTGTTCGAGCGCCAATTGTTTAAATTCAGTAGGGATAGTATCGGATTTGGTTTTCCCTGCGAGAGTCATGTCGGTTTTTGGGCAGATAAGTTCCCAAGGAGGGATGTCTGAAAGCTCGCTATGAGTCACAACACTCGGCTGGATACCACTTTCGGCCGAGAAACGTTGGACGCGTACGCCCAGTGGGATTCCTCTTTGCACGTTCACAAACAGCCGTAGCATGTTCCGCGAAAAAACTGCGTTATATGTTGGGTGTGACGGAGACTGAGCCAGCTTACAGGCGTAACGCTGCCCGAGCAGGCGCCGTCGCAATGCGAGAGGTGGTTCATTTGCTTCCACCAACAAGCTGGAGCACGGTGTTGTCCTAAACGCACCTGTGGCCACTCGGAGTGCACTATGGTGAATCGTATCTAAACAGCGTTTAGCTGATTCCGACGCAGAATCGTATACAAAACAGGCGTAATCCATCTTGGAACGAACAAGAGACCGATAGAGAATGAGAAGTGTCTTCCTGTCCGCTCCGTACGATAGACGAGATGCACATTTCAAGGCATTCAATGATTTAAAACACTTGTCACGTATATTCCTAATGTGTGCGTTGTATGTCAGCCGTTTATCAAACGTTACTCCGAGAAACTTTGCTGTCGGTTGGAAAGTGATAGTTTTACCGCGCAACGATACCATAGGTTCCGGACAGGTCCTGCGCCTGCGACAGAAATGAACACCAGCGGTTTTTTCGGTCGAAAAATATAATCCATTTTTACTACTCCAGCGTTCCAGATGGTTCACGGCCAGCTGGAGCTGACGGGAAAGTGCCGGCGTTGTTGAAGCCTTTGCCCATACTGCGATGTCGTCCACGAAAATGGATGCCTGAATGGAAGGTGGGAGTGAATGTGTGACGTCATTTATGGCCAGAGCGAAGAGGCAGATACTAGAGACGCTCCCCTGCGGAATGCCTTCTTCTTGATAAAAGGTGTTTGAGTATGTACCACCTACTCTGACACGGAACGTCCTATCAGTCAAAAAATTTTTCATAAAGAGCCCCATCTGACCTCTGATACCACACTTATGCAACTTTAAAAGGATACCATGTCGCCACGCTGTATCATAAGCGGCAATGGCGTCAAAGAAGACGGCTCCCAGGTGACGCCTCTCTTTAAATGCAATTCGCACTGAGGTGTCAAGTGATACCAAGTGGTCCACCGTACTGCGGCCTCTACGAAACCCACACTGGTTGTTATTGATAATGCCCCGGCTTTCCAAATACCAAACGAGTCTTACATTCACCATTTTTTCGAACAACTTGCACATGCACGAGGTAAGCGAGATCGGCCTAAAGTGCAAAGGGTCCAATCCAGATTTACCAGGTTTAAGGATTGGTATCACTATAGCCTCCCGCCACGCCGGTATAAATTCGCCGGACTCCCACATCATATTGAATGAGGCCAGCAGTACCCTGAGTGCGCTCTGCGATAGTGCTTTAAACATATCATTGTGAATTAAATCCGGGCCCTCGGCCACAGGGTGGAGCCCACGAATGGCTGCCGCTAGCTCATGCAAGGTAAAGGGCTTATTGTATGACAGTGTGCTGGTGGTTCCAAAATGTATACTTTTCTGTTCAGCTAGTGTTTTATATCGCATAAATGAGACATCCTCCCTAACTGAACTACAGCGCTGTGCAATCGCATTTCCTATACAGTCGGCTACTTCTGTTGGATTGAATATATTCCTACCACCAATCTGCAGAGTTGGTAGTGGTGTGGAGACCGACCTACCTTCGATACGGCGGATTTGACCAAACACTTGAGACAATGGCGTAAATCGATTCAGTTTACCTACGTATTCTCTCCAACATTTTCTCTTAGCTTGTTTTATTGTAGCCTGCAGGCGGCTCGAGATTTCCGATACATATTTAAGTTTTGCTGAGTGGAATTTCGTTTAAACTGTCTGTAAGCGCGCCGCCGCTCTCGGACAGCGTCACGGCATTCCATGCTCCACCACGGTACCGGTGGTCGCCGAGGGTTTTTTGATGTTCGCGGTATAGAAGCATAAGCAGCGTCTCGGAGGATAGCTGTAAATTGGTCGACTGTGAACGGTGTTTGGGTTGAAAAGGTTTCCAAATAGTCATCCACGAGGGAGCTAAATAAGGACATATCAGCATTTTTCATCTTCCAACGTTGCGGTCTCGTGCCTAAAACAGATGTGTTGTCACAAGTCACTAAAACAGGGAAATGGTCACTTCCCATGGGGTCACTGCACACAGCCCAGCTAAACAGAGCAGATAGCTCTGGGCTGCAAAGGCTAAGATCCAATGCCGATTCCCGACCGGATGGAATAGTAAGATGTGTTGGTGCTCCGGTGTTTAAAATACAAAGGCTCACACCCTGGATAAAATGATCGAGGTGCCGACCCCGAGAGTTAATATCTTCACACCCCCCAAGCCGTGTGGTGAGCATTAAAGTCTCCCAAGAGAAGGATGGGCGGTGGTAGCTCAGATATAAGCAAATTTAGTTCACGAGTGGGCATGTCTACCCCAGGGGGTAGGTATATAGAGCAGAGCGAAATCTGCCTTCGAACGATATATATATGTGCTGCCACGGCTTGCAGCCGTGTTTGGAGTGATATTTGCTTTGCTGGTATATAATTATTGATTGCGAGAAGAACACCACCGTGGGCGACTGGGTTACGTTCTAAATCCTTTCGAAATATTGAAAAACCTGTAAGGGAGAAAGGGAACTCAGCTGAGAGTTTAGTTTCTTGCAGGCATATAGCTGCCAGTCCCCTGGATCTTATAAAAGCCTGGAGATCCCCGGCGCTAGTGCGAATTCCACGACAGTTCCACTGCAGAAACGTGTTAATGATGGGGGTGGAAGTTAGGGTGAGCGCCTACCAGAGCAGCTACTTGCTATTTCCAGTATGGGCCTCCTTGCCCATAGGTTTTCTTTGGGGGCGCAGAGGGCACCCCACTTTGCCTGGGTCGAGACGATACCCCAGGCCTAGATGTCCCTATTGATGCTGCTCGGGCTTTAGAAGGTTGTGGCTGGCCTGGAGGAGTCCCGGATGCCACACGTTTGGTGGGAGATCTTCCCCTAGTGCTATCCTCCCTCCGTGACCCCTCAAACTGCTTCCTGACAGCCGCAACCGACGTCGGCGGCGGTGGGGGTGGCGGAGGTGGCTGATTATCGGACAGAGGAGAAAAGGCAGGAGTAGAGGGCTGACCGTCAACAGAGATTTCAACGGGGGGCTGGACTGGGGACGGCAGTTGACGTCGCTTCCCACCCCTGCCCACCGTCGTCCAGCCCTCAGTCGCAGGAGGGGGGTCAGGCTCCGGTGTCGCCAAGGGCACCCTTTGCCTCGGAGTGGCGGGAGTCTCAGACGGGGTGTTGGGGGCAGGAGTGGTCCCCTGCTCTCCGCCCCCACCCCCAGCCGGGGCCACGGGCGGCGGGGGAGGGGCGGGAGGGATGGGTGGAGGAGGTGCCGCCTCCGGCTGTGATGTCGGGGCGGCGGGCTGGCCAGAAATGACCAGCCCCATCCTCCCTGCCAGGCGGATAAAGTCCGCCAGGGTCAGGGAACGGATGACCTCCTCCGGGGTCATCCGCGGTGTCGGCGTCCTTGAAGACGCCGCTACGGTGGGTGCTGTACTACGTACTGCCTCTGCATAAGAACTCCGAGGGTGGGAGGCCTCGTAGGTATCCTTTGCAGCTCTGAATGGGATGCGCTTTGTAACCATAATGGAAAGTATTTCTTTTTCTGTCTTCATACGTGGACAATTTTTGTCGCCTGCTGAATGGGGTCCCTCACAGTTTATGCAAAACAGTTCTCGTGCATCGCATTCCCTTCCATCGTGCTCGCTTGTTCCGCATCGTTCACACACTTTCTTTCCTTTGCAGAATTTGGCTGTGTGTCCGTAGCGCTGGCAGGAGAAGCATCGCATTGGGTTGGGGACATAGGGTCTAACTCGGACTTTAACATAACCTACATTCACATCTGTTGGTAGGTCCACACTATCGAACGTCAATATCAAAGTATCTGTCTCCTCAAGGATCCCTCCTACTTTTCGTCGTACTCTCCTCGCTTCCACTACCCCGCTTTCCGTGAGTCCATCTACTATCTCCTCTTCAGAAACTCCTTTCAGATCAAAACATGTAATGACACCCTTTGAAAAGTTCTTAGTCTTGTGTGGTACGATAGTGACATACACAGCTACTACTTTCCTCTGGCCAGCCTCTCGCTTTGTGTATCTGAGTTCGGTTATATCAAGTGCACGCTGTGCGTCTGCAGAACTACTGAGCTCCACCTCCAGGACACCGTCCCGAAGGCAGCTACATCGCATCACCTTACCCAGTCGGTCGCATGCCTCCTTGCGTTGGAACGGTGAAAGTGACGATAGGGTGGAGTCCACACCCCGAATCATCACAACTCGTGGATGGGAGGGCTTCGGAGTGACCCTTTGAGAGCCGGCAGTTTCGTTCTCACCACCCCGATGGGGGAGGGGAGGGGAAGGGTTTGCGGTGTTGAGTGTATCCATGAGAAAGTTATTAAATTCAGCCAGCCACGTGCGCCCCCCTTCCGACGAGGGTGCTACGAGGCGAGACGACGCACGGGCTGGCTATACGGGGGAAACGCCGCCGTTACAGAGGGGGAGAGAGACTCACCAAACCCCCCCTGCCCCAACGACGGTCCCCCCCTTGCACCTAGCCTAGACGACCCCGGGCGAGGCCCGGACACCCCACCCTCCCCGGGTGAAGTTGGGACCTCACCCAAGGAGGGAGGGGCAGCCGAGCCCCACCAAAGGCCGACAGACTTTTACAATGCTGCTTCTCTTGTCGATGCCCTCAAGAGTTCCCCGCCCTTGCGGAAATCCAGACCAAAGTAGAGTGTTGCTAGAGGACGACGAACGAACACAGCGCCTCCCTCAGCTCAGCTACCAGGACTCCTTCATCCCGGGGTACGGGTCGGTGCGCAGCTCACCTTAAAAGACAGGCGCCCTCGCACGGCCTCATCGGAGCAGGCGACTACCACCTGCTCGTCACAACTGATTCCCGGCTGGTCCGAGAGAAGCGAGCCCCCCGGCCCGCAGGGCCGGCGATTAGAGGGATCCAATCGCCAGCCACACGAGCCGGAGGCCCACATACACCCAGACCATCCAGGAATCATAGGCACGTGCAAGGACGCCCATGATACTGGGATAATGTGGGTAACTGGGAAGTTATGAGTTGGGAAAGGAAGAGGGTCGGTCTGTGCTGTCCAGCCCAGACACGCGCCGCATGCGACCGAGGTGTCCACACTCAAGACGAGCAAGAGTGCACACACCCCCGCCACCCGCGGAGACACGCCGGGCCAGACAACGCAGACAGTGGGCAGGAGGGGTGTTTAGGAGTGGGCAGAAAGGATACGGGTGGAAAGGCATGGAGAGACAAGGAAATAAGGAAAGAAGAGGAAAAGGAACAAGGAGTTGGTGGGATTTGAATTTAGGAAGGCCAAGAAAGGATGAGGATGGCAGTTTCGATTTAGCCTCTCGCCCGAAGGCGGGAGGCGAAACCCATCCTGCCAACTGGGGTCGCGGGTGTCGTCACATCCCGTACCCAATTATCCATGTGCCGGACCAGTCAGCAGGTGCCAACTAGTCCAGCAGATGAAAATCGGTCCCCTGCGGGGCTCGAGTGATTTCTCCCCTCAAATTTGTACTGGGGACCGAAGAGGCAACACGGCATTATGGGGGCCGACAGGGGAACGTTGCAGCTCAGTCGAAACAACACCATGTATTCTTTATCGAGAGCTTTTGTTTCCCCGCTTTGCACCGCTTTGCACAATAAACGTAGCTAGGGGGCCATAACAGCCTTCAGCAAAGGGGGACAATAGCCCTTGCCGAACAGGTAACAAATTTGCAGTCGTGCAAGAGAAGAACACTGATTCCCAGTGTTGGAGAATCAAATGAACTGGGAGCGATCGGGACAGGTTGGGGACAAAAAACTGTTCCAAATTTGTTCACAAAAATTCCCGATTTGTGCACTAAAAAAATCCCGAAGCCCACCTCCATGAAATTAAAAATCATCCAAATCAAACGAAGACCTTGTGAAGTCAGCAAACCACGTGCCTCCAACGCAAAGTGCACATTGCCAGTGTATTGAAATCGCTTTTGGACATCGAAGGCAAAGAAGTCCACTGCCAGTAAAGCAGACCTTCGCACAATCAGAATAAGAAAATAATGCCTAGTACTAGTACACATCAAAATGGCTGCCTTCTTAGGAGAAAGGCATGGTCTTGTTTTCAGATCAATAAGCCCTTTATCACCACATAAGCTCTAACTTTGGCAAGGTAGACCGGCCAACATATTGCTTACATAGGTACCTATCCTGTGGGCGTGTTCAGAAGCAAATCATCCTACACAAGATAAAAATAATCACGCTGATTCCTTGGCAATAACAATCATGTTAAAGCGATACAAATAAGAAAACTTGCCGTTACATGACTTCGGAGGTCGACAAATCCTTCAGCCCAAATAACCAATTGAATCGCGATCGTTAAAGGAGCTAAATCGTCCAGCACGGATCTGCGACGGGGTGGGTTTCATTAGATGGAGGTCCTGAAACGCCCCTAAACCATAAATCAACAAATAATAATCCTTGGTGGGAAGACACAGTACAAGCCACACAAGTCTCCACACGGATCATGTAGGGTTGTAGTGTGTTTTTCCTCGGTAAATGGACATTGAGGCAGGCTTCCTCTCCCCGCGATGACTGAATAGGCGGAGCGGGGACGCCCGTCGGCGACTGGCAGTGCACATTACTGCGTAGGTGGGGTCACGCGCGCCTGCTATCATGTCACTCGCAAGACCGGCTGATACGGGGCATTGAGCATGTCTGCTCATCCGATCAATAGCCGCCTCTCTGTCAGCAGTCTACCAGAAACTCAGCAATCAGGTCCGTGTACTGTCAAAGGTCGGTGCAGACACTAGGCGGCGCCTCCGCACACCGACACGGTACTATTGTTAGGAGATCCTCGCGCGTTAATTAGCCCCAGCGTGTGGCCCGATGCAGAACATCGGTACAGTATGTACCTACTGAACCGGAGGTATCTCTCTGTCGGCATCAACACCGGTGTCTCGCCTTCTTCCAGAGGCCCTGAACCTGACTGCTGCCCCGGCGCCGCAGAAGCACCGCAAGTGCAGGGGGAACGGGAGGCGGGTCCTCCTCGACACTCGGAGTAATCCCAACGCCCGGGGCTTCGCCAGTAACCAGCTGGCAGGGTGGCTGAACGGAAAAGGCGATCATTACCTCAGCCTTTAGTGACCGGCACAGCGCACGAACGTGATTTCTAACAGCTCCGTTTATGGGTGAGGCAGAACTGCAACCTATGCTTAAGGATGCCAGGACCCAGACTGGAGTCTTTAAGACCAATGTCGAACATGTGGACCCCAATCAGGCACGAAATAGATGCTCTTACCGAATTTGAGACTCAGTTCTAAATACATTTTTAATTAAGTTCAGTGAAATTATATCTTGTATTAATCGCCCACAGATATTTATGAGTGCCAACATTTCCACATGCCAAAATTATTTACTTTATCCCCGTAGGTACAATATACGGATGCAGGATTTTTGGCGCCAAATAACGCGATGTGGGCGCGAATTACATCCTCAAGATAAGGAGAGGTTGGAAATGCTATTTCAGGGACGCGCCGTGTTCGATCGGGGTAAAGCATGTGCCCTCCTCCATGCCCCCTGGACCCACATATGGCCGGTAACCAAAGTTGATCTGACTAACCAGAAAACAGGTCAAGGTCATTCACGGCCAGCTTATGCTGTGAAGTGTATAACTGGGATACTCACGCAAATACCGGTAGATCAAAATCAGACAAGACCAGGCAGGGCTTCCTGCTGACATTCCCTGTCAGCAGGCACCCGGGACCGGCCACGTGGACCTGTAGTTACACCCATCGTCCCTGCCAGCTCATCATTAACTCATAGCAAGGACTTGCTCAGTGCGACGTCTAGCGGATAAGTTTGTCCAATATGTTATGAAATCGTATAGTAATATATAATAAACTACGCTAAACTACATTCTGACATTGAGTGAACACATTCCCCTGGCTTAACATTTCATTCGCGCCAAAACCCGCCGTTCAGGAGGAAACAGGCCGCCAGCCGGCGCCGGCTCTCCGCCTCGCTCAGCCAACAGCGTCGCAACTGCGTGTCCCTGTTGCACCCTGGAGCAGGCCAATGGGCTTGGGACAGGACTGCACTCTGCAAACACCGAGTTCCAAGAAAATGGTGCAGGTTTGAGTTTTGAGTCTAGCCAGGTAACGTTCTGGGGGCTCCCGAGTTCCGGTTATAAAGGTGTCGCATTCATAGGCGGATCCAGGGGGCAAAAGGGGCACGTGCCCCGCCCCCCCGATCGACCCTCGGCGCCCCCTGAAATGGTCACGGCGCCCCTCTGAAAGGTCGATGCTCCCCGAAATGTCGTTCCCCCCAGGGTGCAAAAATCGGCGCCAACCGATAGGATTTTGCGCCTACCTGATAGGTTTTGTAGGTCAAAAGTGGCGCCCCCTGGTCTGAATGGCGCCGCCCCCCATCCCCGATCGGCAATCCTGGATCCGCCTAAGGTAGCATTCCTATCAGACACCACTCCTTGGTGCACGGTTACGCGACAGGTTTTGGAGAAAAAGCACCACAAAATATCACCCGTTCAGCTCATATAGAAGCCAAGCAGCACTCGCATCCTGGAAACCAAACACTTCATCGATCGCCTGGTTAGCCATATGGCGACCCGTGTTTAGCAATGCATGCTGGGCATGTGAGGCTATAGTGTGGGGATCCAGACAGCATGCCCAGCAGCATGTTGACCCGCGCCCGATGGGGAATGGGCTCACCTTGGCCTGACACTGCTGAGAGTGCACTTCCGGAGGTGCCTCTGCACCGTGCAGTGATGAAAGATTGCCGACCGGTCGTCTCCGACGGACCCCGCATAGGTGTCCGGTGCCCGCCCTGATTATCACCGACGTCACTGCTCCTTACCGACGTCTGCCTCTGCATGACTCGATAAAAACCACATCGCTGATAACATCGAATCCCGTACTGAGTTTTCAGAGTGCACGACCCCTTTGGTCCTATGATCGCAAGCTGATATTAAAGCCGTGGCTTTGGGATCGCCGCGACCCGACATTTCAGCATCCAGCTCCAACAGTTCCAGTGGAGTTAAAGGAAATGTGGCACCTTGGTCGAATCCTGGAAATTAGTGAACTTAGGCGTACTTTTAGCCAAAAATGATGAAACCACTCATGATTTATCTGAAAAATGTTCAATAGGCTCAATATTTTGTTTTTTAAAAATACTCCTCTAGGAAAATAGACAAATATCTGCCTGTGGATGATGTCATGATCTGGCAACCACTACCATACTTGAAATGCTTTAAGGGCTTCGATTGGCTGATGCTCATCGTGACGTCAACATATGTCGTCACACCAGCAGCTCACAACAATGGCCGCCCGGCGAGGGGTTGATGAGGGGTTGGTGTCAGGTAGGTTTTAGCTTTTTTTCTACGGAAATATCGAGTTCCAAGACAAATGATATATGAAGTACCAGGTTTTCCGACTTGCTTTACAACCTGGATATCTCAGTTAAAATCACGTTAAGAAGGTGCCACATTTCCTTTAACGCCCCGGAGTTCGTGACCAGCTACCGCGGGGTCTTGAGTCACGCTCTTGCCCAAGGAGGTTTTACGTGAAGGCTGTACCTGCAAACTGATCCCAAATGACGCGCTTTCGGACCATTTTCAATTTACCACATGTCAAGGTAGATGAATGAAGCCTTCACAGACCGTGTCAGAATTATTGCATGTATGAGAAAACGAAAGGCGCTTCCTCAATTTCCTTTTTATTTTGAAGTATCCGTAACTTCCTCGCTTTGCACTGAAAGCATATTTCTTAAAGGCAATACGTAATTTCCAAGCACCTAACATTTTTATTGTTAAGAAGTTTGAAAAGGGTATACTTCCAATACATTTCGCGCGCATTATGGTCCACTTAGACCTGCAAACTCGATTGACCCTGACAATATAATGGCACTTATCTGTTCTGTTTCTATCAACATCGCTAATGAAGGCAACTTAAACAAGAACATGTCCGCCCACTTGGTATGTAAATCTACTAGCCAGTTTAAAACAGGACCAAGCACTGATTCGAATTACGGTAACATTAGCGGGACGAAGAATTCAAGACTCCAAAGTCACATCGCAATCGAAACTAATGCGAGTGTGGAATGCTTAGTATGTACTCGGCTGTCTGAGACGAGGCCTTTAAAATTTGCCCAAGGCTACATTTTCTATGGGAAATGAATAAAACAATAATTTAGACCACGGAAGAGCACTATTTATACAGAGCCCAGACCATAGAGGATCTCTGAACGCTGGTGCAGTACGGCCACAGTGAAATAATCCCCAAAATGCATGCACCGCGATTTTGTTGGCATTTATAGCACACGTCCAATTCATCAGCGTGGCCTTCCGAAAGCCGTGGATATGAAAACGATGATAAGAACGCTGCGGGAGGGGCCGGTGTAGGATCAGGATGGCTGAGGACGATGAGCAGCACGGTAGGACAGCGCAGCCAGCCAGGCGCAGGTGCTCCCGGCCCTCTGGGTGGGACAAGGATGTCAGAAGGGGGAAGCACGAGTGACGCCAAAAATAAACCCACAGAAGGAAGCCGAGCAAAACGACAATGTAGCTTTAGAATATCAACTCAGAATTCAAGTTGGAACAACATTAAGTCCACCAGTTTCTTATCGAATATCACACTAGTCCTTTCCTGACGGTCGAACACTGGCCAAACCGGACCTAGGCAAGAAAACACACCTTTTTTAAACCATCTTTGCAAAATGTTTGTTGAATTTTGATGATAATAGCAGTCCCAGAGCTCTTCAGTGATTTGCACAAAGACGATGTGACTGAAAGTTATGCTGCAGAAATCACATGATTTCACATGTGCAGTTTTCACATGATTTTTCTCATGGAGGCGAAGCAATGGAGGTTGGCACAGTGGAACTATATCTGAGGAAAAAGCAAAAACACCCAGACCATCAACACGTTCACAACCCGTTGAAAGAAGACCACCGAGCCATACCTTACATCCATGGCTTTGCTCGGCGGCCACGTATGGCGATTAAATTGACGCGTCCATACAGAAGCGGACCCAGGGGATTCAAAGCGACCGTAACCCCGTCAATTTTAGCCAGTTCCCGACTATCTAAACAGTCACTTTTACCTATTTCACCTCGGTTACTCGCTCTCCCCCAGTGCTTGGTTAAAATCCGCCTATGCGTCTAATGAAAGGACATTAAAACCGACCAGCCATTTTATATGAGACACAAATGGAGAACTGCACCGATGAATTCATGTCGCAGCCTGGTACACATCCCATAAAGATGAGGCCATTTTTTGTATGTTCATAGATATGGACCAACATAAAACTAGAGCCGGTCCAAACTCAGGTTTCAGATTCGGACATCCAGCGGAGTAACCACTGCTACAACTAATTACTTCAGTACTGTGTAATTATTTCGTATCAATAAATGACCCTTATTCACACACATCTTCAACCACGTCAAAAATATGCTGCGGAGACAGCGTCGGCACCACGAAGGAGCGAAACGGACCACCGCGGGGGGCGCCTCAGAATGTCGCGACTGGCTGCCACACACCATACAGAAGACACTTGCTGGGGGGAGCTGCCGACAAACCAGGTTTCTGGGATGAGCCGTTTGACAGCAGAAGAAACTGGTCTCGCCAACGCGCTCCCGGTCCCGAACAGGAACGCCATCATGTCAAACTGCAGCACCCTATTTGGAGGTGGACAGGTGGGCAGTGCCGTCTAGAACAGAGGGTGGGACCAGAATTAAGATCAGTGGGCATGGGTCACCTCTGGCACCAGACACCCATTGAACTTCCACTGACCCTGTGCTGTCGGCGGGGGCCCCTCCGTTGGGCGCTGGCCTGTTTTGCATTGTACGTGCCTATCGAATGCTCTCGTTATGCTGGTGATATCTGACTTAATATCGCACGACCTTGGCGATCCTTGTGCAGAGACTGGCCAGTGAGACCTCGCCATCACGTCCGCAGCTTCTGCCTACCGCCACGCCTCCGTACATGGCCTGCAGTACCTCGGGGCGCCAGCGCCTGTCTTCACACCCAGAGGAATCCGGCGCCCTGTTTTACAAGAGCACAATGGCCGACCGAGCCGGACACCCAGCCGACAATATGGATCGCTGCCGCCAGCAGTCACAGCCCGGGAAAATCGCGTCCACTGCATTCGGACGCTACAAAATACACTTGTGTGCATTTGAATACTCTGAGGAATGACAAAAATTCAGACAAGTCAGCCAACACTACCGACATCGACAGCGCATATCTATCCAAGTCCAAAATATAAACAGGTTCGCATCTGCTCCTAATAGCGCTCTGCTCGAATATAATTCGTTCGTTTTTGACTCGACGAACAAGACCAATAAATTAAAGCTAGAGCGAGTCCAAAACGCCAGTATCCGGGCAGCCACAGGCGCGCTCGGAGAATCCCCCATCACCAGCCTGCTAACTGATAGCGGGCTGTGCCCACTACAGATAAGACGCGACGCCCAGCTTATTTCTTACTACATCAAGGTTCAATCCACCGAAAATCACCCGGCAAAACAATGTTTTGCCCATCCCAGACGAGCAAATAAAGCCACTCTACAGAAGTGGCCCCCATTTAAGCACAGAGTAGCGAAAACCCTGGAAAGCCTAAATCTTGCACTGCCAGCGACAATAGGCAAACCCCCACTCTCCCGCTTTTGGACTCGAAAAGAGCCCAAAGTGGAATTTCTTTTCACTTCCCGTAAAACGGACTTCTCAGAGGAAGAAGTCTCCCAAAAATTCCTAGAGTTCCGATCTTGTAACGCGGACAAGACCTTTATATTTACAGACGGCTCCAAAATAGGCGGAAAAGTAGGCCTCGGCATCTGGGGGCAAAATATTTGCCTTCAGAAAAGACTTCCGGACAACTGCTCCATCTTCACAGCCGAGGCTGTTGCCATCCTAAATGCATTAGCCATAATCAGAACCCAAAATATAAACTCAGCCGTCATCTGTTCAGACTCTAAATCTGTCCTGCAGGCCGTCAGTAACGTAGTCAACCCCAGCCACCACGTTATAGCAGATATTCAGAAAGGTATCGATGATACCCCTGATGTCTCTTTTCTTTGGATCCCGGGCCACTGCAAAATTCAAGGAAATGAGAAGGCCGATGAGCAGGCAAAAAAGTCCCTAGAACTTAGAGAGATCGCACCCTTAACGTGGTCTGGAGACGATAGCAAAGCTCTCCTCCAGGACACCATCCGGAAGCAAATTCAAAATAACTGGACTACAAACCACAGCGCCCACCTATTCTATATCAAGCCTAACATCGGCTACTGGCCCAGTTCAAACCAAAAGAGTCGCCGGCGCGAGGTTATTCTAACCAGACTCAGAAATGGACACACAAAATTAAATGCCTATTGGAACGCGGGTACCTGTGGTACCTGCGACGCAATGGAGAATCCCCATCACATTCTCATCGATTGTCCCCAGCACAATACCCATCGGCAACCCATGCTAGATTACTGCCGAATCCAAAACATCCCTGTAGACCTAAAAACTCTGCTCGGTAACGACCATCCTGAACTTCTCGAAAAAGTCTTTACATTTCTAAAGGACTCGGGCTAGAGAAGTTTCTATAAATCACCCCTCCCAGTATATATGATGGAGGGTGCATGGTGCACCCCCAAAGTAGGACTTGCCTATTTTCCAATCATAGATGATCAACTGCGAAATTTAAGCAATAGTTTTGTAACCTTTAAATGGTTCATTGTAGGCTAAGGATAGGTTATGTTAGGCTAACTTTGAAATCGGGTTAGGCTAGCTAGGTTAGATTTCTTCACCGCAGTGATACCTATCACTGCGGGTCTATACTAACCACACCTATACTCTTACTAACAATCTAACTATCCTCTCACACTTCTTTCTCTGCGCGGCGGCTGCCCAGCCGGAGAGGGGAGCTGCAACTTCACCTCCGGGTTGCAGGGTAAATTCGCGGCACCCTGGCCAGGTGTTTAGCGCACTTTCTAAAATACGAAATTATTGAGTTAACGGAGGTTTTCGAGTAACGTATACAAGCGGACATCAATAGCTGACACACAAAATTCTAAATTCTAAATTCCAAATTCTAAATTTCAAATTCTAAATTCCAAATTCTAAATTTCAAACACTAAATTTAAGGTCTTCAACCACAGAAATAACCTTCGCACTCTGCGGGTCTAAACTTATTAAAAGACCTCCCTTGGCATGGCTATGCCATTGCCACGACTGATCCATTTGCAAGCTAAAATATCTTGCAACCCATTACTTGAAATAACTCCCATTGCTTTAACAGACTAACGTAGCTTACCCTCACACAAAATTCTAAAATTCTCCCACACACTCCTTTAGAGGCGGGCAAAGGTGCTATGCACAGAACGCCTAATAAAAAGCCATTGATTGATTGATTGCTCCTAATAGTAAAAGGATCTTGCTGAATTTAACGAGACACATACTGTTGAAGTTACACTGTGTCGCCAAGTCTCATCCCGCTGGTGGAAATTTGTCCCAGATTATAGTTCTCACCAAAACCTTCCGGAACTTGAACCCAGGGACTGAGGCTCAACATACAGATTATCTATTCACTCACCAAACAGCTCAACATATGAGCTCCAAGTTCCCAGCAAGTGTATTATGGCACCCATGGTGCCATAAGAAAACATCATGAAGTACTAGCACTCCAATCACGGTTTGACCAGCGATTTCTTCCGGGTCAAGTCATCTTGCCTCTCTGCCAAAGATGATGGCGACATTTTCCAGCGCCTGAGTTTCTGCAGCATGACGTGGTAATCGGCCGTGCCGAGCGTACCCTCCAGTCCAATTGTTGTGTGAGTATATGCAGCATTGGATCAGCTGTTCCCAACCCTCACGGCGTGGTGGCCACTTTCCTACAGTCATGGGACTATATCACCCTACCTCTATACATAAGAACTGATTTATACAGAAGTGGAGGAAATTGGTTCCCAATCCCGGCTGCGCCTGTTTACACATTTTTGGGAATATCACTGTGTAGAAAACGAAGATGGATGAGGCAAATGTATTCATTTAATTACCCTCAGCCATTCCACAATCATCAGCTACACTACCAGCAAGACGACCAGAAATATTTTTCCTCATGTTTCATCAATCTTATTTATCTATACTCACCATCGTCACAATGCCAGCTTCACGCAGAAATACTGACGAGAATGGTATCAGCTTTATTAGACCAACGCCCCAAAAGATCGGAAATCGCTTGAAATCTTGCAAGAACATCTGGGAGACTTTATTACAAAATCTGTTCCGGGCGTCACGCCCTCAAGCTAAGAAAGTCTGCCGTCGCAGTAATTGTTTCGTTATTCAAAATGTATTCAGGGCTCGAAAAGTACGCTGAAGGCAGGATGCCATGACTTGCCAGTCCCCAATCAATAGGAGATGCCTAAATTGAGTGTGCACAATGAATGACCGCCTCCGCCGCCGAGGTGGGGGAGCTGAAAAGGGATATTGCAGATGATCGCTGGTCATTGTCGCGAAGCGCTGCTGAGGTGGTGTATGTTTATTTTACCCCATTGAGTATCCTGCCTGGGTTCCTTCCCGATAGTTGCCTAGGGAAAGTGGTGGTTTCTCGGGTTTTTAACTGTATTGAGTCGTATATTGGTGTTAATATATGTCGATGGATTCAAAAGGTTTCTAAACATAACATTCGAGGTACAAATGTGCAGACCCTGGTGACCAAGGAGAAGTGCTCCGTGTCCCTAAAGAGGTCTTGACTCACCGCTAGGAAACGGCTAGTTTAGGTGGTAAGTATAGCGAAATTAGGAACCGACAGGTTGTCGAACTAAACGTTGAAAATGAGTTAGTCCGGTACGTTGCCTGGGCTTGTCTCGATTCTATTCCCAATGCAAAGGTCAAGGAGGATTTGAATACCGTGGAAA
The DNA here is from genome assembly GCA_034440635.1 of Lepas anatifera. Lineage (NCBI taxonomy): Eukaryota > Metazoa > Arthropoda > Thecostraca > Lepadidae > Lepas > Lepas anatifera. The sequence continues at coordinate 41,272 of JAOTON010000305.1, read as the reverse complement.
ACCCAATGAACAAAGGTAGCGGAACTGTTAAAATTGTGGGCAACTTCACGTACAAGACTGACAACACAAAATACTACTACTACGGACAACAGAGAACGAAAAACTGTCAGAATAGAAGCCGTTACTCACTTCGTTCGTCATCGGCTTCTGATCGACCAGCACGGCTCGACTCCGCGCGTTTCCGCAAGGGCTGAACGGGGTGCGACCACTTGCAAAGCAAACCAAAATCATTGGAAAATACCCACGGCTTTTGATGAACATCCGCCATTTGAGGATCTGAGGGTAAACAGGGTGAGGTTCCTCACCTGGAAACTTGAGGAGGGCAGGGGCGATTGTTTTCGTTCCGACATCCTGGAAAGTTAGCAGCTGAAGTCTCAGGGAAAGCGTTGAAGAGAGTCGTCGCCCCTAAACTGCTGATGACATTACCCGGATTACACCCGAAAGTGTGGTACGAAAACCAGGCCACCATGAATACATGTCCCACCATTCCACTCCAGTTATTGTATAAAAAATGCACTAACGATTCACCGATTCCAGAAATTGTATATTTAAGCTCCAGAAACATGGGATCCGCGAAATCCTTGCTTTGCTTTTGCAGTTGCTATTTTAAGAACTTTCGGCAACAGCTCGTCTAATAATACACCCGCCATTTCTAACAAAAAAGCGAGGGTCTGGAAGCGTCCATTTTCTTTTCCAATTTCTCGCTATGTCCCTCACACCAAGTTCAGGGATATGGGTCAATAGGTCAAACACGTGGGATTGATGTGTTTCTGCCGAGTGTTTCTTGATTGATTGATGTGTATGTGAGTGTTTCTGCCGCATTGTTATCTGCGGACAAAGGCGGCGATTTCTGCGAAATTCAACCACGCTGCAGCTGCAATGGCAGAACCTTGAGGGCAGAAAACCCCACGTATTCCATGGAATTCGGATAAAAGTGTTTCGCTACGCACTCCCCCTCCCCAAACTGACGGCTATGACACACTTAATCACCCCGTCACCACGCTATTCCAATCGCACTGAGCAGATCATTCCAACTCCTCTGCTCTGTTCAGCAGTGACGATCATCCCAGATATCTGCGACATCTTCTTAGCAGGCGCCTTTTTATCCCCCGCGGGGGAATTTGGCACTGCAGGAACCGGGGATGGCCGTTATCAGTGGCCACCTCCCTTGTTGAACACGATCCTGTCCATGTGCCATCTGGTCACGGTACAGTCCCGATTAAAAATACAACTGAAGAGTCTAGGTTGTTCATCGACCGTGATGAAAATAAATCGTTAGCGGAAATAATTCAGTGTCATGTCCAAGAAGAAAGCAGGTTTGATATTCGATGTTCGGATTGATATTAGTATTCATCGCGCGAACGATTTGATCTGGAATGGTATAACTACCAGTTTTGGAATCGGGCAGGGCGATGGCTTTCGGATTATGCATATCATGATGTGACTAGGGAAATGACAGTAAAAACTGGAACATCTGACGGTCACGTTTGGTCTCCAAAACGATATTTGCCGTAATTATCCAAGTCCAGTCGAAACATACAATTTTCCAACACTTCTTTGGGCTATTAGTGCTTGTGCTGTCCCCTCACTAGCTTTTTCAATCACATGTATGATTTCATCAGACAATTAGCAATCACAGACAATAATAATTTCTGGGCACCAGCGACATATCACTAAGGTCACAAACTCGCAAACTCCCTCCGTTCTTTTTGTCTCCGATCCAAATAAATGGGAAGGCAGGAAAGCTCTTTCAAGCTCTTACAGCCACCAAACATCTTAGTCCAGTGCTCACACATTCGAGTCCGCATCAATTGTCTTCTGTACTTACTGACCGTACCACGCTCCCCTGGTCAAAGATTTGTTCATGTCCTTCTTAATTTTAGGTGGTTAGCACCTGTTTTTTTTCAGGGATTTCCTGACATCTAGTCGGTCCTTGGCGGCGGGACTGGCTGATACCTGAGCCCGGATGGGGCGCGCGGGGGACGGTCGGCCCGCACCTCCGCTCTCCCCAGGAGTCAACTGATCTCAAACAAATAAAGGAATAGAAAGCAATGTTCAAGAGTACAGCGAGTTAAGACTAAAAAGTTACATCAAAGCAAATTAATTTGGCATATTTCAAGTAATCAGGCAAAAAAACAGCAATGCCAAATGTTTCACTCTTCATTGGTTCGAAGAAACCTAGTCGAGCAAAAGGCAGAGGCGGGAGACCCGCTGCTTCAGTTTGCTGTTCCACTACTTGCGCCCTCTGCTGAGGGTAGCGGAGCAGCGGTAGCAATTTGTTTGATAAATAGCGGCGCGTAGCAGACTCGAAAGAATTTAAAACGCTGCCAAAAACCTGTTAAAAAGACCGACAACAAAAAAAAGGAGATGGAGATTGAGAGAGATGAAAAGAAAACAAAAGATTGGAGCAATGTTTTGTGGTGGGATTTTGTTTGCGTGTCCTACAACAAAACGCTAATATTTAATGTAATATACATATAACCAGCAGTTTTCCCTGAAATCTATTTAAAAATGACAAGGCCTTTTTCGGTCGAACTCACATTTGCAGCCTCGATAGGCTACAAGGAAGGCCCGCGGGTTGAAATTCAGTTCAGAGAGAAAGCTGAGAGGCCTTCCTAAGAATTTCAGCAGTTTTCAGGGAGACGCCTCACCGGGTTATAGGCCCGTCCACTTCATGTGTATTGCTGGAGACAAACTTGTCAGCATCAACGAAAAAAAACTGAAAACGTTGATCCACACATTCTGTAAGTTTTACCAGTACATACAATCCAAACAGATCATACCGATACATAGTCCCAAGACGTGTGGCGCAGACCGCTAATCATCGCCCTCTTTCGACTCGCAGGCAAGCCGCACCAGAGCGCCGCAAAACACACACAGACCACGTCTTCGTGCCGGGCACCCCCGACCGCCGCAAAAAGCCTGCCGCAAAAACCGCGCCGCAGAATTGGTTAGCTTCGTCGCGCTGGGTGACGTCACTGACGCGAGGGACGGCCAACGTTGGCGCGCGCGCGCGCGAGAGTGAAAGAGAAAGAGCCGAGCAGTCAGCCCCATTCGAGCCGGGGCCGGGAACACATCCAGGAAATGTTGACAGGTCAATACGAGCGTGGCTATGAAGCCGGAGAGTAAGAGCTGCGTAAGTCAGAGTGAGCCGGAGAGTAAGAGTAAGTTGCTTTCGCATTTCAAAAATTCCTCATTGCGACGGCGCACAGCGAGACTTAGCAGCGCATGTACGCGGTGAAGCGAGCGGCGCGGCGGCTGGCAGGCGGCGCTGTGGCGGGTGTCCGGCAGGTCGGGATGCGACCTTGCGCAGCGTCCTGGGTCTACTATTATTTTGTTTTCATACATCGTTTTTCGATTCTAGAATCGTTATCACTGTGGCACGGATTGGTACCGGGATTTAAGCCTTGTGTTTTTGTGCCTCTCCGTGCTGAATGTCATGCTGATGCCGCTCTGTTAATAAAGTTGTGTTGTTGTTTTTTTAGAGCTGGCGACCCGGGCTAATTGGCATCGCCGAGGGGTTTAAATAACACCACAGAATGCTTACGGTTTGCAGACTGATAAAGTCTAACGTATATAGGCGCACCTAACGGTACATATTGGAAACGAATGGATGGGGATTGGAAGCTAATGGGTTCGTGCGCAACAGAACGCTTTACCTGGATACATAGGCAGATATTCGCCACCGACGAACCGCCGCTCTCTCCGGGGCCTGGTTGGCGCAGCCCGTTTCAAAACAGAACCACTCTCTCCGGGGTCGGTCAGCGCAGCCTGGCCCGAAGGAAGCACAGTCCACTGCCCCGCTAATGTATAACCCATTCAGGAGAACACCGAACTGGGGCTTTTCACGACTCTGGTGCAGTCTCACCAATGTTCCGAATCTCAGGGGGCTGGGTGGAGAGCGACACCCAGGCAAACTGAATTTTCCACTCAATTAAGTGTTATCTTTACTCAGTTTTCCACTCACTTTTCAAATAGAGCTTTATTGCCACAATTCAATAGTTCTGGTGCATATGAACTCATCACACGTATGGTAGTAACGCTATTTACATCAAAAAGTTTTCCTTAACCTATTTCTTAAACCCATGTGGTTTCAATAAGATTTTGGTTTTATTGACTAACAATATTGTAACTTTTGAATTCCCACTCGCCGACCATAAGCACCGGAAAAAGGGGGCAGGGGGCCTGTCCCCCACCCAATTTTTGGCCAAAAATGTCCTGATCTCAGTCAATATGGGAGAAAACCGGACATTTTTATGACCAGCCGCTGCGGAAGGCATCGATGAGCCCAAATTCGAACAGTTTTTGGTCCTAACGTAGGAAGTTTGTTGTCAGCATCAGGTTGAAGTTTGGCTGAACCCTCACTCCTTTGCCGGTGACGACGCTCATTTCGCCGACTGCATTTTCTCAAATGAATTTTACACTCAGCACCTTAGTGCAAAACCAGTTTTGGGACATTTAATCACAAACGCAAATTCCACATATGTGATCCAAAAAATGATATGTTGGCGCATTTTTGTAACTGGACATTGTTCACCACAAAATTCAAACATAAACAGCGCCCTCGGTTACCACTCACGTCAGGCATCTGTTCAACGAGGAAGGTGTAGGGAGTTCAAAATGTGTTCCCCTTGTCTTGAACTTTGTTCTCTCCCTGCAAATTTCGTAAAACAACATGGGATGACTCTTGCATTTAAATAGAGTGCTTATGGTATCGATGTTAAGCAGTGTCATGTGTTTACCTTTCTGTAAGAGGTCCGTTTCCAATTTCTAAAACTGACCTTCTTCACAACAGGCCCGCCGAGATCTTCTACATTACTCATTGCCATGCCTGGATTCTTTTCGGCTGCCAGGGGACGTGGTTGTTGATTATGCATTTAGTTGATTTCCTCCAAGCGTTCAGTTGACTTTTCGAAACTTGTCTGATCAAGATCGCCAATCAATGCTTTAGTGTGGTGGGATGTCATGTGGTCATTTTCGCCATGTGGTTCTCGGAAACACCGTGGGGTATCCCTGAGCGTCCTCGGAACACAGAATCATTTCCCGAACTTGAAGGAAACAAGAGACTTAACTTATAGGTATTGTCACGCTCACCTTTAACGGAGGCCATGAAAGAGTCCAAAGACATCCAAACAGTACAAAGAAGACAAAGAAAGAGAAGAGGGCGTGCGCCCGTCGCAGTGACAACACCTGAGCTGTATGTAGTTTAACGTACACCCCGCTGAAGGGGGACGAAATTCTCCCCCCTCTTCGTTTTCCCCGGATAACGCAGGTACGAAGGGACGCAGAACACGCAACTTACACTGCCTTATCCCTGACTGATTTCGCACATCTGACGAAATTTTTAGGTCAGGTCATGTCATGTCAAGGAGTTATTCAACGTCAAGCGACCCGACCTCAAAACCCAAAATCACGAGCTTGAAGAAGCGCTCAGGGAACGCCTGCCAGCCAATCAGTTTCAAACTTTCGCAATATGATATGGTTATTAGGGCCTCCAAATCTGTTACCTGGAATTTTAATATTGTTGACCTAAGATAGGGTCAATGTTTTGGTCATCCCATTATAAGTCTATGGTAAACAATAGAAAGAGCTCGTTTTCAGTCATTACTGGATAAATCAAATTGAAAATAATCAAACCGTGTATTCTGAACACAGTCTTGACAATAACGTTGATTTTAATCATCTGACCCCTCAAAGTTCAAGTGAGGTCACATCAGCATACAGTTATTATTTTGTCTATAACTTTGCACTGAATAGAAGAGATAAAGCTTCCATTTTGCTTGTGTTGTGCTTATCTTCTTACGGAGAGTCGATTGATATGCAACATGACCATATCAGGGCACCATGTGACTCTGAACTAGCTCGATGTCAGGTCATTTTCACCATTTGACCTAGCAATATCATATTATCCACGATTCGATTCGACACGATGAGAAAAATCCAATGATGCCTTAAGATTCGCTCTAGCTCTGCAGAGTACAAATATAGCGAGGAAATGTACACTGCCCTGTTGTAAGCCCATGAAACCTTTCTTGATCTCCGCGCTGAACCTCAATATTGACCTGACATAAACATATTTCGTTCAATTTCGTTTCGCTTCGTCAAGAGCTTTCGAACACCGTCCGAAAGTTTTCTTTAGCTTTATTGGGAAATGAGATACGGAGGGGGCGAAATACGCACCCGCAGGGCGCGTCATGCCAGGGACCACAGGCGGATGCGTGTTACGACGATTGCGAAGCGTGAAGCATCTCCCGTGAAAAGTACCGACACTTATTTGGAGTACCCCTCGTCATGCATTGTTCGGCACGATTTGATACGCGTGGCGAAGTTAGAGAGTGTTAATATGACAATGCCCAGTGCCTAAAATATGGATGTCATGTACCATGTTAAATGGTGGTTGGTGTCGGAAAATACATCAACAAATGTCTTATGAGAACCGCTTGCATGAATGCGTGACTTCACCACCACCCAAATAATATGCTTTCTTCGTGTGTTCCTCTTTTATGTTTTTTATCATTTTCCAGCGGCGTCATGAAAGATCGGTCAGGTTCGCTCTAAAAGTCCAGAGAGTGCCCTACTAGAAAAGTATCCCCCTCCCCCCGGTGAAAACATTAAAAAAGGCTCAGCATGCGAAACAGGTACACTTCAAATTTCTTCGAGAAAGCCGGCCTAAATCACTCACAGTCTGGATCCATTTTTGTACCCCCTTCTCACACTTGTCACCCCCTTCTCACGCTGAGCCCGGAGGAGCCATCCAGGCGTGGCAGCTTCTGCAGGGCTCAGCCTCTGGTGCCTGGATCCACTTTTGCCATCCCCTTCCCACACCTGAGCCGAAGGAGTCATTCAGAGGCGGGAGCTCTACAGGGCTTATCTCCGGTGCGGCAACCTGTAATCGATCATCAATTTAATACTCAGTCTGACCATAAATAACTTAAAACTTCGGTCAAAAAGAGAATTCTAAAAACATGAACAAGCTCATTGAATCGGCCACCTCTGATCGGGAGAGTAGATACCGAACATTATACGTGTGTTGCTGCCACAAGTAGGTGGCCACCCATCGGCGTTGTTTCGGCTTCAGACATCATTGGTCTGTGTCACAGACGTGAGACATGAAGTTGTACAGCTTTCAGCGTTCCACTTTCCGCTGGTGCGGCATCCCGCGAGTCCAGCGGATGACAAAATAGTCTTCATGGAAGGGTCTGTAGAAAGAGACCAAGCCCGATATGGTGAGTAGCAGGGGTAAATGCACTGGATTCTCCAGGAGTTGATGGAACGATGTGGTGGATTTTCAAAAGGGGAGTCACACTAGGATTTCGCGGATCACTTATTTGGAATCTACCTGTGGAACTGCACCAGAATCAATACAAAATCCAGCTGGGTAATCTCATGTTTTGCATATTTTCTGAAGTAGTGCGACAGAGGCACACACTATTCACTTACATCTAGAGCTCCGCATTCAATCTACCAGAATGGACATATCCCCATTAAGATCATTTTGTCCATCCAGCACATGGGACCCGAGCTTTTCCCCGGAATAATAAAAAACTCCCAGACGTTACATCACCTTACATGGAGCATTCCTCCATAAATGTGGTCACGGTACGCCTCCCATTTAGATAATGTAATTACCCGTCCGACTGGTGTGGTCCCGCGGCGCTCCGACTGCAACGGGCGCTGATCAAGTGGCTCTAATTCAATGGCAATCCCCTGAGCTGCCCAGTCGCACTGTTCTCCGCGCAAAACCTGCTCCGGACCCGGCTCTACCGAGGCTAACGCGGTGCTGTGATCGAACGGCGCACCGATGAAATTGGAAGCAATCTAGCAGACCTGCACAGGCGAGCGGATTTCTCCGGGCGGGGATTCCTGCGGCCCGCAGCGGCTGCGGCGGACCGTCCACCAACTGCAGAGGCTGATGTACAATGCATGGGCTACACGGCGGCGGCGCGTCCCGGTGAGATCCAAACTCGTATGCCAAAGCTCCGAACACAATCTAATGTTGCCCCGCCCGAGCCTGGCTGGATATCAACAACGGAAACTTAGCAATCCTTCAGCGAAACAAGAACATGGAAGCTTCTTTCATGTATCACGGGAAAATTACATATCTGGGTAAGACATAAGCACAGATGTATATACAATGTAATATATTCCAATATATTCGATTCACTATGGTGATCTCAAATTTATCTATCCGTTTGTCCACTTAAACTTACAAAGCCCCCATGCCCTAATACCTATAAAAGCATACCGCATGGGCACTGTACACAACTCAACGGGAACTAAAAGTCGTATAGCAGCTGAGGTGCCTTAAAGACCCCGCACTACTAATACATCACCCGTCCTCACCCAGCCGTTTAACAACGCTGCACACGGTGGTTGTCAAAGGCACTTCAGCGTCTTGTCACTGCTTTTTATAGTATTTTACTTGTTTTCGATGAAACTAGCAAGAGTGATATTTTTATGTAAGGTGTGTTAGAAATCAAATGCATACTAAAAAGTCAGAAATTTTCGTTTATTGGGCGAGGACTGGACATTTTTGAATGCATGCAACCGGCCCCGAGGCGTTTAAGTCTCCATTGCTTATACTTAGTGATATCGACCTCACTTACGTCGGATGCCTAGTGATTTCAGCAGTCTTGTTTCCGTGGCCGTGTGTGCACACGCGTGCTTCCATGCGAGTGAGTGCGACAGTGGGTGAGGAGTTCTGATTATGTGAGTGGTTCGATCATGAGTGGGTGAGTGAGTGACTGAGCTCCTGGCAGTGTGTGGGCGAGTAACTTAGAGGGAAAAGGCGATATCACTAGCGTTCTCAAAACAAATTCGTGACAAAAAACACTTACGATCATCAAGACTCGACACTGGGGATGTTGTGAGAGCCAAATGGCCCCCGGGTCAGCTTGCTCGTTCACGACCCACGTGCCTCGGGTTCAAATCGTGGCGCAAATCCGCCGAATTCCACATAACCTGCCACAACGAGATGTAATATGATCTGCCGAGTGAGGTTCAATATGATTTACCATCATAAATATTCAAACGGGGTGGGATTTACCGACTCTATGATGTGAACATTTGGTGGGATTTCGAAGCACAATATTTGTTCTTGCTTCTCGGTGGAATTGATGCGCACGCAAGTTATCAATGAGGTCCCGAGGTTAACGCTAGAATTTAGAAGGCAATACCGAGATGTTGAACCCATGGGCGATCCGTGTCTGAAAATCAAGCACCTTTGTCAGAATTAAACATGCTTTTGCTCATTTCGAGTTTCCATCTTCATTTTCCCTTTCAAAGGAACCGGTTCTATTAAATCCAATGGTTTAATCACACCGAAGGACAACTTGGAGGGCGGGGTAACAACGTGATATACACAGTCGAAGACCAGGGAAATGTGTATTTTCCTAAACGCAGATAATTTTTTACCTCCAGATACGTAGGTTTTGTCAAAAGCAATGGGCTTGTGGAGTTTTCCGACAGAGGAAATGACTTCCATCAATACAGAAAATGAGTAGGTGTGTGTCAGATTCTTTTTCCCGGACATCTTCCCGAACTATAATGCCCAGATCGGATTTTCTGACCTCTGCTCACAGTGGTCAGAATACGTTTGCGCAGTCTTTTCGGTATTTATAGATACATTCGTAGATATGGGGTTGATATGTATCTAAAAACCGAGCGCCAAACTTGCATTTAAACATGTTTAGCGTCGCTCTGAATTCCCCACTTGCTTCTTTCCTCTCAACTCATCTGGTTCTTCAAAATACATCAATCTGTGAATTAATGAAGACGTTTGGGATGTGACAATGGCACAGCGACCAAGTGTGAACCATAGCCCACCCTGGTCTTAACGAGAGGATTAACTCCTCGACCAAGGACAATTATGAAATAAGCGAACACGCACTCACTAAAAGTTTAAGTCCTTAGTAGTTCATGTCCGTATGTATAAATTCATGCACATCGGTCAACGCACCACTGTACATGCAAGGAATGAGCAAGCCTATTCCACACCTGGAGCGCTGAGTGCACTTGGTCCCTGGGATACCCCACAGCATCTTTGGGCAGGAGAATGCCGCTGGATTCAGCAAAGCCTGGCTCGTCCAAAGCAAGAGAATAGGAAAATAATTCCAAAAGAGTGAAAATATGTTTATTTTTCACACTGATTATGTATTTCGAGGCACGAAATCCTCATTGGGCTCAATCATTTGGCATGGCCAGCTTCCTCCTATAGCTAAAGGTTTCATTAATATTCTCCTTGCATACCAATTCCATTAGGAAATAAGCATGTATTAGATTGATTCAAAACCCTTCTAAGTGTTCATATCTTATTGCATCGATAACTCTCACGCCGTTCGAAAGTTCATGCAATGCAACAAATTAACGCAATGGAGACTTCAACGCCCAGGGAACAGTGGCATGCCTAAAAAAAATGATCATTCCTCCCTCATCAAACGAAACTTTCTGGAAACATTTTAGTGTAACTCAGATTTTCAACATATCATGAAAGAAAAATAGCACTGTTACTAGTTCAAAATAAAATAAAAAATTGGAAAGCGCCAACACGGCCTAGTGGTTAGACAACAGGTTTAGGTATGACGTTATCACGTGATCTCACCTGCCGGACTTGGTCTTGTCTGCCGGCCATCTCTCCAGCAGCTTCAGGAAGCCGCGGTAGGCGTTGGATCCCATTTGACGACGGCGAGGTCTGCAAAAAACGGCACCGAAAAAGGTCAGTGCTCCACTAACGACAAAAATGTTTTGAACCTATAGTGGAAGCAGCGCATATATGTAGCTGCACACGAGCAAGTCCCCAGTTCGAGTGGGCGATAGAATCCATAGTTCGAAGATTACTTAATTCTGCAACCACATTCAGTGGCTAGAGTCCAGGTCTATGATGAAGGAACTGACTTTGATGTATGGCGGTTGCAATTTGCACGGAGATTGCCGTGCCACTGTCATTGACAGCGATTACTGAGGGAGTGACGACTGGTGATTGAAGTACACATTACATGCATCGGCGCCCCAGTTAGTGAGGAAGCGAGTCTGCGTAACACTGCGCATATCCCTCGGGACGAGCTAGAATACACGATTATACACGGAGGGTGTCAAAACGTCCCAGATAATCAAACACCTAAAAAGACTTCCTCTGTCCAGTTTCATCTTTTCTCTCATCACTTGATACATTTTGATGACAGGTTCTGCTGGAATATCTGACACAAAAAAACATACTAAGATAACCATACCTTGCAAAACTTGTTTCTGATTTGAACGGGGAAGAAACCGGTCCAATTAAAGGAGGACGATGGATTCACAGCCGATTTCAAGACTGCAAACACCAGTCTGTTGACGTCACATTCTACTCACGCAATTTTCAGCGAGATCCCACTGGAGCGGTTAGTTTCTGTGTAGTTCAATGCCAAAGGTATTTAATACAAGCTACATCCATCCATCCATCGGTCCAATAAGTGTCAAAGAGGTGCTGAAATCAGATGAAGCATGGTCGGGTATTGTCCAACAGCGCAGACTGCTTCTTCGTAACGCCAACTTCCCCCATACGCTGCTAATGATAAGCTGACATCAGATCAAGCACCTCACTAGAGGGAAGACTGCTTCTCAGCGACGCAGAAACCTTCAGAAGCTCTTTAGTACCGGTGAAGCGGATCATCGGCCTTTAGAGACTTCGCCCTTAGATGTTATACAATTAGATCGGCTGAAGCACGGATTTTAATGCAAAATGTAATTTCCACTTAATAACAGTTCGCCAGCAGTTGCTCACGCAGTAAAAACATCGCTCAAATTTCCGCAAAACCCTCTTCTGCGCAGCAAATGAAAAAGCCGCAGCTCACAGGTAATATATTGTACATTGAACAGCGCATCTTACAATGCTAAAGGCAGTGATACCCCTGCCACAGACACATGCAAAGTAATTCGGGATGACAATCTTACACTGCTAATATATATATATATATATATATATATATATATATATATATCGCCGGGTCACACATCAGAACATGTTTAGGTAGTACTCTAAAGCTGATTTTCAGTGCCTGCACTGTTTGGAGCAGAGCATCGCATTTTCCCAAATCTTTACTGGGGACCAATCACAGAAATGTATCCCTTTAGGAATCGTAAGGGCACATCTTAACATGGGAAAGAGCGTTCTTGTCTTGTTTTCGGCGCATTCACTGTCCGCCTGACTGATCCTACAAAAGCAGGCTGGGTAACCAGGTCTTAACACGCGCATTGACGGGGAGGCGGGTACCCGAACCCGCTCGGCTTTTGCGGAGCTAGCATAAAAACGGCGGCGCTACGCTCCGCCGTACTTTATGTGCCTTTTCTCTCATCATTTTTACAACTTTTGACAAAATTTTTAGGTCAGGTCATTTCAGGTCAGGTCACCAGTACAGGTCAAGTGACCCGACCTCAAAAAAGTTTAAGATAGCATAAATCGGAACAGGGTGACCTTATCCCATTGAAACTCATATCACATAATGGGCCCACTGAGTTCTCTAAAATATGTTCCGGTATTTTTGATATCGATGACCTAAGGCCAGGTACGAGACAAGGCCTCTCCATTGGAAATGCATGTGAAACGTGGTTTTAACTGAATAACTAGTAACAGATGGCGATAGTGTTTATTTTAGCTGCATTAGATTCGCCTTGTCTCTGTGGTTCTAATGATATGCATTTTATCTAATTTTACCTTGACCTGACCTCAGGTCAGATCAAATCTTTGATTTGACCTAGCAAGGTCATATTATATATCAATCGATTCGGCTTGCTGCGAGGATTCATATTGTTCAAGTTGTTTTGCTCTATCTTTACTTGTTCACATATAATGACTGAAAACCTTTATTTACATGTTATCCCTATGACGGCATGTTTTGACCTCTAGTGACCTTAAATGTGACCTGACAAAAAAATGGTACAAATATTTTCGATGGAAAAGTGGATGGGCTACCCAACGCCGTTACCGTTTTTCGCTACCTAGCGTGGTTCTCGAGATCTTAGGGGGGCGGGTACCCGCCACCCACCGTCAATGCGCGTATTAAAACATACTGGCTCTAAGGATGGAGCTCTCGCTGACACTGCTGTGCAGCGGCCAACCACCAGCAGAACCACTGGCCAACCAACAACCAGAGCTTTTAGACACAACTCGCTGCCTGGGGTACCGCAGGACAGGGCTTCCTATTCCACAAATTGACACGGCAGCGACGGCAAAGTGATATCGGTACCAGATGACAGGAACATGTAGCACATTTCAGCGAATTTAAACGGAGCGGCAGTTTCTATATTACACCGCTTTTCTACAACTCCCGTGAAATTGGGCCCGGACGCCAAAATCAAGACGGTTTTCGTCCAACACTGACGCAATTTTGGTTACCATGCCGTGATTGACACGCAAGTGCCACTGTCAGGACTCCGGGAATAAGACCTGCCGCAGGCCCAGCAGGGACCCCGCCAAGCTGGTGGGGTCTGACTTCAGAAGATGGTCCTATACAAGACCAGCTCGCCTCAAAGGCCGGCAACAGCTTCCACAAGTGAACCAGGGGCACATAGGTCCGCCAAATCACAGGTTCGCTGTTTTTACACATACCTTTGGATCTACTGGAAAACCTAGCGGACTGCTTGGTTGTAAAAAATACAGCACGGCAGCCAATAATGCACAGATCGACCAAAGAGCCCCCCCTTCCGAGGTGATGAGAATTTGGGCAGCTCTCACCGGTTCCACTGAAATATAGGCCTATGCGACACACAAGGAAGGGAGATGCACAGTTCAGTAAACTGTTCAGAGAAAGCTCAATCAAATGCATTTAAATAGGAAGAACTACGAGCAGGTACGCTGTTGTTCCGTAACACAACGTACTCGTTAATCTTAATGAAATGGTCGATCGGATCATTTTCCTTTCATATCATTTATTTCTGCTGCCCAATAGGATGGACCGATGATGCTTACTAGGTGTAATTAGAGCGCACAAAAATAAACAAGGACTACCCCACGTTTCACCCTGTCAACAACGGGGAACACTGCCTTGATATTCCAAACCGGGTGATGTATTACACGATTTAGCACGTTCCAAAAACCATAAGATAATCGTCGTAGGGTATCCTCAGCACCCAGGAGTCCAAGATGTCTCGGCTATTAACGCGAAAGCCTGCAGGCAGGTCCATTGGGAGCCAGCAGCATGCATAATGCAGGAACCGCTGAGCCCCAGACGGCTTCCCTGGATATAGCTGGGCCGACAGGCCGGCAAGCCAATGTAATTACAGTCGAGCTGGTTGTATCCGACAGTAGATACGGCCACCAGGTACTCATTCGCCTCATTTCAGCCCTAGGCACCGCCCCGCTCCACCGTACGGTTCCGACTGAATGGCGTGTAGGCTTGTCGCGAATACACACGGGTATCAGGGAGAGCCACTCACATGTTTTCCGACCTTGCTGCGGCCTGACCTTTCGCGGGATTTAAAACAATTAAAATGCGCCGGGTGGAGTGACTGAATGTGATGCGCAGTTGTGCATTTGTGTACGTCTGAATGCCGGTGGCACTTCCGCACTGCCATGTTTCATGATGAAAAATAGCCGTAAGCGAACAAAGGTCACTGATATTGCCAAACACGAAACTAGCGAACAACTATGCAATAATTCGCATGACGGAAATTGAATACAGAAGCGGATATAAACCGTGGGAGTTGGCAATAGTCTGCTATTGATACTGTATCATAAATTTGTGTTTGCTTTTCCGCACACCGTCGTAATTTCAATCCAGCTTCTAGAGCTCCATCCGGGTGCTGCCAAATAAAAAAAACAATGACTCACTTATTCCGGCACAATATCGGATCGCCATGCTGGGGTATGAAGCCAATCCTCGGCCAGATATTCAGAGAGTCAGCAGACACGGCTACGCAGTGTATCTTCCTCACTATTCCCTTGTCAGATTACACTACGAAACTAACATAGAGCTGATGTTGGACTTCACCTGCACGCTGACATCATAGCATGTTTTACGGCAACGCAATACTGAAGAGACTTGAATACAAGTATGTTGTCATATAGAGAGTATCCACAGATGTAATACCAAATCCCGTTACAAAATAAACTTACGAAATATCTCTCCTGCGTTCCAATAAGCTCTTTGCAGTGTTAAGGAGCAGAATACGCGAAACTGAAGACTCTGTGAAGAGGCACCGCGTCCTGGCCTCTTGCGCTTCCTCGGGAGTAATCTACCAGTGAATTTTTCGACCGCTGGAGCACGGTAACTCTAAGCCTGCCCAAATGCACTGGTGTACTACCAAGTGACCCGAAATTACTTGTATGTATTCACGTAAATGAGCAACAGGTACAACCCAGTTATAGCTCAGGTCAAATAAGTAAAACAAACGGATTGAGATAAAACACAGCGAAGCGATAAAACATCGAGATAATTGCAAAAGGTCTCACATTTCGACTCTGACCAATCCAAACCCATGACTTAAACAACAAATTTCAATTTCGAAACGGCGACATCCAATAAGGCATCACGTGCGGACTCGACGTCCTCTGCATGAGACGTTCTGACAACCCAGTAAGTAATTAGAGCCCTTCAGACCAGTTCGCCGATAAGGCCAGCTGATGAGCGATAGCATCCGGGCGCCGACGCCCACCTTTGAGCCATGTGCAAACTATGCATATCAAGCAACACCTGCCGCGCGAATGGGCCCAACAGGATTGGAATCTCCGCAATCGGCACCAGCCGGAGTGGCGCCACCGCCAAAGTGCTGCGAAGGGCATCACGGACGATCACCCCACATGATCCCACGCTTCCCCTCGATAACCCCGGTGGAAATCGGGCAAAATCACGTGGAGATCCCAAAGGGTGTATCGAAACTCCATGAAGCTTCTGATTCGGATGTATGACCCAAACACAGAGGGGTAAGCGCTGATGAAGCACAGACGCACCCAGTGATAACGTGCCGCTGATTGTCCATAATCAGGCCCGACAGATATTCCGGACCAGAACTGCGGCTAAAAACGCTCGAATCGCCCCCTTATCGACGTGAGAACGAAACTGGGTTACCAAGTAAATGTTTCTTAGCAATAAATGGGTCTCAGTTTCATACGAGGAATTTGTGGAAGGGTTCCTGGCGAACGGGTCACTCGTGTTCCAATGCCCCATCTCTTGGCAGGCATTTAATGTGCGTGCGTACCAGATGAGGGGGAGGTTTACGGCATTTCACTGAGTGCGGACGGCTCATTGTATATCTCCGTGCATGAGGGAGGGGAGAATAAGCGGATTGAGGGTGCCAGGCGCTGAATTTTTGGAAGTTTTCTGATTAATGAGTTGATGTGTTTCCATTGTATTATTTTCTTTCTTGCTACGTAACTTGGGTGTACATATATACCCCCAACGAAAATCGCGGCGCGCACTTAATCGATCTGCACAGTTTTTCTAACGGAGCCAAAAGCATGTCTTACCCGGAGTGGAGTCTACTTTTCATACTGCACTCAAGCTCAATTCCTCCCCAGAGCATAATAACACTGAGCCCAGGCATTTTAATGATTAAAGAAAGTCAGCATACCTACATATTCCGTCAGGCACCAGGCACGTGCAAATATCGACACACCATGTACCTGAACTGCATTAGTGCGATTCCCCATGTCATTTCGTCATTAAGGCGTACCTTACCGAGCAAGTCTGATGAAAAATTAAATCTGCCACTTCCCTGCTACCACCCCCTCCCCTTATTATTCCGCCACATAACACAACAACAAAGGGAATTTTAAAAATAAATATATTGAATAATATGATTCACATGTAGTGTTTTAACTTTCTTCGAACAATAAACTCCAATGTAACTTTTGCCAGCCCTTTAAGGATACATTCAAATGGACAGGGTCACGGAGTCAGAATTACAACACGAATGTATTGCATCCATTAATCGTGAAGCCTTGTCGAGTGACACATCACAACAGGAAACGTCACCAAGCTGGAACGGGCCTGCTAAGCCAAAGCCTGGCGTCCGGCGACATAATAAATTATAACGCGGAATAGCATGCCTGGCGATTCTACGGGGGCATCCTACCCAGGTCAGGCGGTTTGCGACAAGCCAATGATTTCAGCACGGCCAAATGGCCAACTTGCACGGGGCATGGCCTGAATCAATAATGGGAGTTGTTTTAGGCATTGCGCCACCGGACTTGCAACGGGTTCGGCTGCAGAATCATAAAGATGGTGTCCTGGGCTAGGTAAATGTCACCGGAAGCCACGGAGCGAAAGCCGCTGACCTGAAATACACCCATTAACTTGGTCAACTTCCTTTCGTTCTGGAGTAGTCTGCCGCAACCGTGTTTGCACCGAAGAAGGCTCTGTGACGTCACGTCACGTGTCGTGCTCTAAAAATTCTAGAAACAGAATTCATAAGGAGAGGGCATCACTATTTTTCAGAGATATGAATATTGCTTGCGTCTTTGAGGAGGCGGGGGGAGAGAGTTTGGGGAGAAGAAAACTGGCAACCTTACAGAATTAGACTCAAATTCAAACCGATCCTACTCATCTGCTTACTCGTGTCATCAATTTCAGCACGAGACCACGCTTTCTTACTTTACTCCACTTCCTTTTACTCATTTTCCCAGTCCTCGTTACAGCAGCATACTATATACTCCCCCCTTATAACCGTGAAGTTGTCCCCTGTGGATAACCAGCACCCATGTCGAGAGTTCTGAATGTCCTAAAACGCGAAAATTATGCGCTACGGGAGTTATAACATGGACTTCTACAGGCGACCCTAACAGAGTCGCCGATTTTTGGCGTTTTCCATAGTTTGCCAGCCGCCCCTGCCTGCAGCAGACTACCGTTCGACTATTTGGTCATACCGCTCCAGACAGCATCGCCATTTTGTCTAAACTTGATCCGCTTCTTCAAGGTAAGATCTCTAAAACACTCACTCCTTAATGCACGTCCAAAATTACGAGGGCACGGCATTCCTCGGAGCAAGCACAAAGCGACCCCTCCCATGTGATATAAGCCGCCCTCTGAGGCTTCCCCTTTGCCGAAATTCAACATACACCCCTGCATGAGACAGGCACAAGTTTTGAACATGAATGCCTTGGGGGCATTCAGCGACGAGCTCGGTGACATTCACATACTCTGCTTATTCAGCCAAGCCCGCGGGGCGACGCTTCGGAGCCGCCGCTTGCAGATCAGCCAACTACAGAGAACTACAGCAGAAGTTTTCGCGTCACCGCCAGAGCGGAGGCGGCGCGACATATTTTACAATAATAAATACAATCTAACCATAAATCAATATGAAGGCAAGAAGCCAGGCACCTTTCCTGAGACAAGAAACTCGTTGCGAAACTGGTGACAACTCTGCTATACCCGCAACGGAAGTACTAGATTAGATTAGATACTGAAGTTAGGATGCTCACTGGTTCATAGCTCCCGGCAGGTAGTGACGGTTTCCCGTGAATCTACTTCACCGGGTCGGTATTCTGCGGGTCTTTAAAGCGCGCCAGAAGCCAAAAACTAGCGGATGCTAACGGGTACACATAGCGTGGTCGAATTTGTTACACGCTACATTTATTTAAATAGTCATCATGAAACCTACACAGCATTATTTAACTATTTCTGTAAGAAGAGCAGCAGCCTTCTGTAACAAGGAAAGAAGCCAGCACTAATCCTGGAGAAAGGAGAACACTGATTACAGGCCAGTATGCTTATTCACTATATGACCTTTGCTTTATGTGAGTGACAGAATCCCTATGATTTTCCATAAGCTTACGAAGTTATTGTCCTTTGCGGATTATACCGCAGCAATATATAAATGCAAACTTCCAACGTGTTTCATACTGGTTTCGAAACAGGTCCAATACTTGAATAAACAGAGCGTCTTCTAATTTTGCAAGCATAACCTCCAAACAACAGTCTTGCCAACATCGTTGTGGGTTGTATTGACACGTGACACAGGCGTAAGCTTACCATTCTAATAAGTAAACACCGCCAGCCATGTTAAGGTCGCTGGATGTTCATTCGTTCAAAGGACGGCAATGAACGAGTGAAAGGCGCGCACACACCGCTATAGACCGGGCAGGTCAGATCAGCAAACACCAAACTAGCCAAAGGACTATCGAAGCAACGCTACTGATGATTATGATGATTGGGGTTTTAGGCCACGTCAGCTGCTGAGGCTATATGTGCCCAAGCAACGCTACTGAAATACACCTCGTTACAAGCTTTTCCATTCCTACGCCAGAATATTCAGCATTTCCAGGACGAGGTGATTGCTACTTGCAATGCACATCAGGCAATGCACTCAACGTGGGGTCGACCAGAATGTCAAGAAACTTCTTGAGATGTAACACAGAATGAAGCAACAGGCTTCACGAATCCAGGGTGACAGAAATGCTCTTGTGAAAACGTGATCATTGAGATTCAGAGGTGGTCTTGAGCATGGGAAATCTGGTAATTAATAATATTGCGATAAAATCATGTTGATGGAGCAATACTAATGGCAAAATAATACTGCGGACCACAGACTTCACGAACCACTTTAAACTACGAGTGCAGTGTTACTACCCGAAAAGGGAAGTTTTCAAGCTGAAATTAGTTTAAGCTTTTTTAGATGTAGAAAAGTATGGAAAATAGCTCTTATCTACCGAATTCATTGATTGGAAAATTTGTCTGTGAATTTTTTATTTTTTACCGAATTTCTTGAAAAAAGGACTTGTGGCGCACCATGTTGCTTTTCCGACAGCCTTAATATATATATATATATATATATATATATATATATATATATATATATATATATATATATATACATATATTGCATCTTAAATTCACCTGTTAGTTCCCACTCAAATATATTGGCGAAGTTGTTTTCTATTCCTGGAGGATGTGAATTACAGGCCTTCTTTATGTCCACTGAGATGGCCTCAGGTGTCCAATTATTTCGAAAACTGTTTGCGTGTCCAATTATTTCGAGAACTGTTTGCGTGTCCAATTATTTCGAAAACTGTTTGCTTCCCAGGTAACTTGTACTATTCAAAACTATGTGAAATATAATGAGGTCAAAAAAATTAGCTTTCGGCTTTCAAAAGCAACATTCGATTATTTGGTTTAAGTTTGTGCTTTCAAAAGTACAGGTATTATACTTACAAATTTCTCAACTCTGCCGATTCAGACACGATTCAGTGTTGAAGACTATTTAATGGAGTGTCCAGTTTATCACCAGAATATTTCTTATCAATATCCCATTCCTTAACCCTATTAGTGTAGGGGGCTCCAGAGGCCCCCCGACGGTTTTTCTCGTGGCGTGGTTAAACCTGAAGAGATATCGCTTTCATACTTTGTGACTTTCCCTAACAATTAATTTTTCATCAAGCAGATTTTAAAAGAAAATTCGAAGTGGTCCATGGGCGACTCCAGGGACATGTTTTGGGGGTATTTTACCCGGCTATGAGAAGAACTAGCTCAACTGTTACTTGCTCTATTTCTGGTACAAAATCCCTTGTTTTTTTGCGCAATGCCATGATAGCTTCGTTACTTTATCAATGTGATCATATCCGTGCTTACTTTGTGGTTTTGTGTTCCAAGGGCGGTTCCAGGAGTATATAATTGGGGGCATTATATATCAGTTGCACAATGCTCTTTGATCAGAATTCTTTCTTAGCAATGCGAAAGTTCTTGATGTATAGTTGCAACAGATCTCTGTGCTTCGTTTCGTTTTTCGATCAGTGGCGGTGGCAGAGCGAGGTTTGGGTGGGGCAGTTGGCACAATAATGACTCCGTGGGATCCATGGGATAATGTAAGTGTACTCCATGGGATAATGTAACCGCATTATTCTGTTGAAATTATTGACTCTGAGGTACAGAAATAATAAAGATGTATGATGGATGTTGTATGGTATATTTCACTTACAAACAGTTTCCACCAAAGGCGGATCCAGGAGAAAGAACTGGGGGTATAATTTTCATATTTTACGAGACATGTATATCAATAGTGTGATTTCAATCGAACTTTTGAGATTGCTTGGCCACTGTTTTGTATCAATATATATTATTTTCTGATGGTTTTCATGCCAGTGGCGACGTCAGACCATAATTTGAGTCGGGTAACCGGAACAAAATTCCTATTAAGTAGAATATCGTATTGAAACAGCTAATTATGAATTCATGAGGATGTTGAGTCAAGCTAACCACCGTGTGGATACGTCTTACTGTCCATACTTCCAGACGCTTGATGTAGCTTACATTGTCATATTGGACATATTGAAGTACAAGACATATTGAAGTACAAAGAGTTAGCGCGGCGCTGTCATCGCACTGAAACAGTATTGGCAGTGGTGCCATGGGACCGGGCATTGCCTTATCTCACGCCGGCCCACTAACCCTTTGAAGCTGTTATCTTCCCCTCCCAACGTACCCACGCCGGAAGTGTTGACACTCAGTGGCGGATCCAGGAAAACATTTCGGGGAGAGAGGGGCTAAGGGCGTGGGAGCAGCAATTTATAACGAGATGCATGACAACTAATGTTTATGATTTCAGGAGTTTACTTCGTTTTTCTGCTCCTGGAACCGCCTATGAATTAGCATCAATATACGTACAATATTTCAGTTTTTATCAGAATCAACATTTGGCAGGTAACATTTGGGGAACCAAATGTTACCAAACCAAATGTTACAACATTTGGGGAACCCCTGTGGAACTCCGCTGGTAACAGCTGTCCAGTCGGAAATCGAGCCGGCCACTGAGACATGCTGGAACCATCCAGATAGAAAAGCTCTAATCCAGCAAAGAAGCTTGCCTCCGATACCATAGGCCTCAACATTCTTGATCAACCTCTCGTGAGGAACGGCATCGAAGGCCTTTTGGAAATCCATGTACATGGAATCAATAGGTTGGTGGTCCTCAAGCAATACAGTCCATTCCTCCAGGACCTCAAGGAGGTGGGAGTCACAAGATCGCTTCGGCCTAAATCCATGCTGGTATTTGGATAGTAGGTTGTGATGCTGGTATTTGGATAGTAGGTTGTGGTCATTCAGGTGCTGTAGAACAGCATCCTTCACAATAGATTCCAGTACCTTACAGATTACTGACAGAAGGCTAATTGGGTGGTA
This sequence comes from Lepas anatifera, assembly GCA_034440635.1. Classification (NCBI taxonomy): domain Eukaryota; kingdom Metazoa; phylum Arthropoda; class Thecostraca; family Lepadidae; genus Lepas; species Lepas anatifera. The sequence continues at coordinate 19,187 of JAOTON010000305.1, read as the reverse complement.
GTTTCTCGGTTCCTGCCGGTCACCCTTCTTGAATATGGGGACAATAGCCGCAAGCTTCCATTTCTTGGGGAGAGACCCTTTATTGAGCGACTTCCTGAATATTTTCGCAAGGGGGACACAGAGTGAGTCAGCTGCGCCATGGAGCACACATGGATGGACATGTCAGGACCAGGAAAGCTGGAGGTTTTGAGATGAATAAATTTAGAGTGGACTACTTCAGAGGATATCGTGATGTCATCGATTACACTTCCAAATTCTCAAAAGATGGAATACTATGGCTGTCCTCCACCGTAAACACACTAGCGAAGAAGGAATTCAAGAGCCGAGCCTTACTGCTGTTGTCGGTTTCCAGGCAGCCGCCTGGGTTCTTCAGGTCGCCAATACTAGTCCTGGTTTTCAGTTGTGATGCTGTGTAACTCCAGAAAGCCTTAGGGTTGCTTTTGATCCTGGAAGCAAGATTGCGCTCAAGTCCATGCGAAGGCAACTTACTTCATACTTCCAAAAAACCCTACGGATTTTTACTTGGGCAGCAGGCACACTATCCATGGAGCAAAGGATAGGTAGGCATATGGTCTTAAGAAAATTACAAAAAGCAGCACTCCTTCAAAAACTTTCCGCATACTTCAATTCTGGCCTGAACATCTCAACTTAGCCAGCACCTTCTCTCCCTGCAACAAAACAAAACAAGCCACGGCACAGCGAACTACAAGCAAGACAGTAATAATTGCCACAAACCATCTGATTTATTATGAGAATAACAATTTCCCTAAAACTATACAACGGCAAACAAACGGGGACACAGACATTTTACAAAAAACACAAACAGCAAACCTTTTTCTCTTCTCCTTCGGTCTTCTCCTGTGTGCTAAAAACAAATCATAGTTTGCTTGTGGGTGGTAAGTTTTGTGTTTGGGAAGCACCTTTACTCCTTTTCCCAAAATAATGGCAAGGTAAGTTTTGATTTTAGCTACTGTTTGTATCTTATTACTTGTGTTTATTTTACTTTTTATCACGTGATAGCACCCGAGGCTTTTTGGACTAATGCCCACTCCTTTTAATATTGGCTAATGGCGCACGAATTACATTTCTGGCGTCACCTGATAGCAGCCCCTGAGTCAATAAAACAAGACACAAAACAGCTCCTTATTCTTCATCCATCATTCACCGGGCTGTCATCAATTCTTCTGCTTCTTCTCCTTCTCGAGAGGTAGGTAGAAAGGAATAGGAAAATCATTTATAGTTGATTATAGTCATTTGTAAACTATGGATAGCTGAAAATTATAAGAAGTTCAGGGTAAAGTGTCTATTTGGTGGTTGGCTGAGGACTTAGGGAGGATGCCTTTATTGTTATAAGCCCTGTAGCTTCTAAACAAGCCTTCATATCTTGTAGATGAATTTTTCCTGGTGGTGTGGAGTGGTGGCAATCACTTTGTTTCATGGATAATATACAATTCATATTGGCCCACTGGTCAGTACCTATACATTGTGGAGTTGTCAAGTCCATCAAGTACCACTTTCCGAGCATGTAAGCAGTTAAACACAGACCATGCCAATGCATGCCATAGTGCTGGGGGAATAGCACTGGAGGAATTCAGCACTCCACAATCTAAATCAGATCACATTTGGGCCATGGAGACTAGGTCATATATTTAAAGAAAGGGAAATGTATTTGACTCTTGCTCATCCAATCCATACCAACACCTTATAATTTATTTTCTATCTCACAATTATTACAAGATCAGAATTTACTTAGGCTTTTCTACTTCTTGAAGAAAAAATTAATACAATTGAAAAGAGGTTCTTTATAGGCATACAACTCCAAAATGTTTCACTTATAAATGACTGGATAGTGCTTTGGAAGGATTTGAATTGAAAGGCTACCATGATTGCTTTTAATTGTTATGATAAGATTCATCTACCCAGTATATGTTGTTGCCATATGAAAGTTTTGAGCAACAATATATGTGGTCAATATTACAATGGGCCTGTCCCAGCATCCAACACCTCCTCCAACTTCCTCAACCCAGAGGAGTGGACTGCTCTGATGTTTTATATTTATTTTTACAGGAGAGTCTAGTAGAACTTTCTACCTCTTCAGCAGGAGCTTGAGGGAGGTTTGAGGAGTTCTGCTCTGTCAATATATGTGTATAAATGGAGGTGCTGGAAGAGGCCCAAAGTCTTCATAATTCAATGAATGATTAAATCACCATTGTTCCTGGATGGGTATATGAACTACCCAGTGCACTATTAGATCATTTGTAGCTATATATTTAATTTATGTGGCATAACTGGTGAAGTGCACATCCATTGCCCTATATGCCTGTATGCTTCAGAATTAGGCACTTACTTTTTGCTGATTCTTCTTTCCAGATGTTTGTAATGCCAGATATTATATAAATCTGCTTTTGAAGAGAACAAACCCACTGGAGACAGATCAAGATGGCAGCCCTCTTTGCAAACCGTGGAATGTATTTCATGTCTGGGATGAGGTATGTTTACAAAAGGTGTTTGTTTGCAGGTCTAAAAATTGCATGATCATGGTTCATGTAGACTAGAATCCCCTTCAAGCTGTGGCATGTTTGTTGAATGATGAGTGGTATAGGTGATGCTCCCATTTTTACCATGAAGCATATTTTGATGGGTCTCTGTTACTAATGCAAAAGTGTTTGCTGTTATTTTTTGTGCCTGAAAAAAGGAGGTGCTCGTTCCCCCTGTAAGGAAAAATGCTCAGCTGTTGCTCGCTTCAGGTGTTTCTGCGATTTTGGTCGTTATTTTGGGAAGTCGTCCGATGGCATTGGTTATTCCGGCAAATTTGAGTATTCTGCTAGAAAGTTCGCCTCTTTCAAAAACCACATTTGATGATGAAATTTATGGGATACCCTCTCATCGTTGAGCTTTAGTAAAAAATGCTCATTGTCACTCTCCCTCGAATGGACATTTCGTGTCACTCGCCCTGCCGTGACCGTTACCTGGTTGTAGTATGACACAGTCCTGCATTCATCAACGATCGCCTCATGCTGGAACGGCGGTTAAAACGGGCGTGTTAGCGACAACGCATCAGTGATTAAAACACGTTGGCTCGGCATGCCAAGATGTTTAAACGAGATTCGAACACAGAACCGGAAGATGTGTGTGTGTGTGATGTAGGAATGTGTACTTTTTTGTTCTTGTTGGCGGAACTCGTAATTATCAAGTGCTGGTGGTTCGAGGATTAAGCTGGGAGTATCTTGAGACTCCGATTCTTTGTGTTTTTACTCGTTCTGGAGACCACTGGGATTGTGAATTAGAGCCATAACCTCAAATGTGAATCCTTTCTGTCCTTGGAGAGTCAAATCGCACTGTCCTGTTTAAGGTCATGGTGTCATGTGTGTGAAGTACTTTCGTAAGATTACCGCAAAAACATCGCACGACATTCTCATCAGTCTAGCTGTCTGAGGAGCGTCTGCCAGCCTGGCCGCCGTCTCTGCGGCAGTGTTGACGGCAGCTGCTTCCCCAGGAGGCTGCTGGTGTGGTCGGTGCAGCCGGCAGCGGCCCGGCAGCGGGTCGGCCCCGGCCGGACCGGCTGCGCCCTCTGCGGCCGACGCCAGTTCCACCTATCGGAGCCGCTCTGCAAACAGCGCAAACACAAGGAAGTCAGGAAGGTAGGGCGGGAACCAGAACACTCACTCTAATGATTGATAAATGGGAATGTGTTTTATTCTTGTGGTTCTTGCCAGGATTATGAAGCTTTTCATACGAGAGATACTCATAGCAGGATTGTTCTGGCCTCTTCGATTGTGATAGGCCTAGACGACGCGTTCTTTCTTTTGCGTAATCAGTAAGTAGCTTGTGAACTGGATATGCATTAAGGGTTTCAATGAAGAGTTATGGTATCAGGCATTGTCTTTGTATACCTATACATTTTTTCTGTCACATTTTCGTGTACCAATAGCCTATAGACTATGGAAGACAAGCGTATTCTGTCAAATGAATGCTCTTCAGTGCACACATACCTTTTTCAGAGGCTGCATTTTCTTATCAGTTCGTCTTCCTCAGATAACTTTTAAGCCAAAGAGTAAATCAGATTTGGTGAAGATCTGGAGGAATATGACCGTAGCAGAACTAGCAGCTTCAATGGGGAAGCCGATCGGTGAGTTTGACCAGCGGCTAAGAGTGTTTCATCGTCTGATTGTAATCAGCCTTGTTCAATTTCTCCATCCTCGTACTTTCATTCTCTATTGTCTTATTATCTAGGGCATCTGCGCCATGAAACGTGCGTGACCGCAGTTCTGTGCCACTCCGCCCTGTCGCATGTTATGCCGTGTTATAGCCCCTGAATTCTAACTCGGCTTCTAACTCTAACTCTGAATTATAATTCTAACTTCTAACTTAACGGCATGCCACTCCCTGTAAATGGCGGTGATTGATGATTAGATGATAATGATAGTGATGATGATGATGATGGATGATGACATGGTGATGGCGAGGATGATGATGATGATGATGTCGACCAATCTCTCCTGCGCAGACGACATCTACACGGCTATGCTGTTTGTGAACAACACTGACGACTACGACGAGGCACACAAGCCCATCACGGACATCAGGGCGCTGCAGGACATAGTGAAACGGTGCGGGGGCCGACCTGACCATGTGGCTTCTGCAGATACAGGCGCCACTGCGCAGACCACCAGCAAAGACGTCACACGAAGGTAGGGCTGGAAGGATTGTAGCACCTTGTGTAAGGCGAGGAGTTGTTGTGGGTGGATTAAACGAATAGAAAGTGCGATCGTGACTTGGACTGATTCAAGGCACTTGACTCAGACCGAGACTGAGCACCGATGGCTCGGAGCTCAAGTCCAACAACCTAGAAAACATCAGCTTGGGTCATGTATCCATGAATGTTTTTTAGCATAAATCACAGCCTAAAGTACTTGACGAAACCAAAATGATAGCATATAGAAGCATCGTGGATTTTGCACTGATTTTCATTTGCATTTCAGTGTTCTCTCTGACGTCCTTGTTAAAGTATAAAATTTGGCCTGTAGCCACGTACAGTTGGGTAGGCTCTGACGTTAGCGCGCCAGCAGGCCGCCGCCGGCCGACCCCTCCCGGCTGCCGCGGCGTCCGCCCGTGGTCACCATCATGGGACACGTGGACCACGGCAAGACCACCCTGCTGGACGCGCTGCGCCACTCGCACGTGGTCGACGGGGAGTTCGGCGGCATCACCCAGCACATCGGCGCCTTCCGAGGTACGCCCGCCGCTTGCGGGGGTTAAGAATGTCCACTGTCCAGGACTAACATACAAATTTCGGTAATGCTGCTGGTGTGTTTTGGCCCCAGTTTATTGCTATTAAGTGGACTGATGTTTCTGTATTGAAAATCACCTTTGTTTTTACAAAATTTCGGAGACCATCTTCTGTCCACTTTTTCATTCAGCACCCAGATATATTCGCCTGTGAAAATCGTCCATTATCCTTCCCCTTCTCTCCCCACGGCTGAGGCGCCGCTGAAACGTCCTCCCCTCCCGAGCAGTGGAGCTGGGGGACGACACCATGACGTTTCTGGACACGCCGGGTCACGCAGCCTTCGCCGCGATGCGTCAGCGCGGCGCCCTGGCCACCGACCTGGTGGTGCTGGTGGTGGCCGCCGACGACGGCGTGATGGCGCAGACCAAGGAGAGCCTGCGGTACGCCTCCGAGGCCGGCGTGCCCATCCTGGTGGCCATCAACAAGTGCGACAAGCCGGCTGCCGATGTGGTGTGTGGGTCTGTGGCGCGGGTGTGAAGGGAAACCAGCGGGGATGTTTAGAGTGGGTTTGTGGGAGAAATATGTGCGAATGGTGCTGTGTAAATTATTGTTCGAGTTCTTTGAAGATGATAGCAAAAAAATGGCCCTGGTATAACTAAAACGAGTGAGATATAGCGAGAAACAGCCCAAAATAGGCAATAAATGATTGATTAGTTTCCATAGACTGGGATATTACCCATATTCGTTTCTGAGCTCGCTTACTCACGAGTTTGTCCTCTAAACGAAGCAGACGGAACCCTTTCCTTCTGTGGATTCGGGAAACAATAATATTTTTAACCGCCGGGCGGGTTTGGTCCGGCGTGCGTCGCTCTGTCTCCTCGCTCTCCGGCGTTAATCCCCCTCTGTGCGGTTTCCAGGCGGCCACCATGCAGTCGCTGCTGGTGGCGGGAGTTCAGCTGGAGGACATGGGCGGCGACGTCCAGTCTGTCCAGATCTCGGCCCTCCGCGGCGACGGCCTCACCGAGCTGAAGGAGGCCATCCTGGCGCTGGCCGAGATGCTGGAACTCAGGTGTGGGAGACAGAGCAGGATTCTTGAACAATGGTGCTGCTTGACTCTATCGTCAAACTGAATTTTAGGAAGACGCTGTTTTTTGTGGACTTTTAATAAGGCCAGCCTTGTTCAATCACCGGAAGTTCGTGGTGCTCTTTGCCAACTTTTGGGTGTTTTGTAACTTGTAGTCATATCAGATTTCAGTCACATTTTACGCTTGTACTGATTTATATTTATTTTCCTTGAAAATGGCTCGTGTTTTAACACGCGCATTGACGGGGGTCTGAGCCACCTTCGCATTGACGGGGGGGGTACCCGCCCCTAAGATCTCGAGAACCACGGTAGGTAGCGAAAAACGGTAAACGGCGTTGGGCTGCCCATCCACTTCTCCATCGAAAACATTTGAACCATTTTTTTGTCAGGTCACATTTAAGGTCACGAGAGGTCAAAACATGCCCGTCATAGGGATAACATGTAAAATTCAGTTTTTTCGGGCATTACATCTGAACAAGTAAAGATAGAGCAAAACGACTTGAACTATATCAATCCTCTCAGCAAGCCGAATCGAATGATATATAATTTGACCTTGCTAGGTCAAATCAAGGATTTGACCTGACCTGAGGTCAGGTCAGGGTCAAATTATATAAAATGCATATCATTAGAACCACAAAGCCCAGGCGAGTCTAATGCAGCTAAAATAAATGCTCTATCACCATCCGTTCCTGAGTTATTTCGTAAAAACCATTTTCCCATGTATTTCCAATGGAGAGGTCATGCCTCGTACCTGACCTTAGGTCATCGATATCAAAAATACCGGAAAATATGTTAGAGAACTCGGTGGGGCCATTATGTGATGAGTTTCAATCGGATAAGTTCACCCTGCTCCGAATTATGCTATCTTAAACTTTTTTTAGGTCGGGTCACTTGACCTGTACTGGTGACCTGACCTGAGATGACCTAACCTTAAAATTTTCACAGAAGTTGTAAAAATGATGAGGAAAAGGTATACCAAGTACGGCGGCGCTACGCGCCGCCGTTTTTCTACTATCGCCGAAAAACCCGAGGGGGCGGGTACCCGCCCCCCGTCAATGCGCGTGTTAACACACCCTGTGCGTTTTTGTACTGGCAAGTTGAATAAGCTCGTGCATTTCCGCTGTCTTCGTTACTTTCATTGACTTTGCGCCTCACTCACGGTTTGTTTCAGAGGCGACAAATCGGGCAGGGCAGAGGGAGTCATCATAGAGAGCAGGACGGATGCCAAACGAGGGTGAGTCCAGCACCCAGTCCAGCCTTTTCCGGCTCTCAAGTACCTCAAAGTTGTTGTTGTCACACTTCCCGGTCGCTGTGCTGATTATGAGGTGTGTGTAATGGGATCAAGGCTAGCCTTGTGGTTTGTATTAGGCCGTCAGATGGTTCGTCAGTGAGTGTGATTGAACGGGGCCTCGATATCTTTCGGTCGCTGAACCCGATTACTCCTGGTTAATGCTACCTGATCATTGCAGTCATTCGTCGTATTATCCTAAGCTCCTGGTCCACACGGTATCGCCGTCCGATTTGCTGCAGTCATGTGTCGCTTCCGTCCACCTCACTGGCCCCTCTTTCGCTCTCCTCCCCTCGGCAGCCGGCTGTGTACCGTTCTGGTACAGCGCGGTACGCTGAGGCGCGGCGCCGTGCTGGTGGCCGGTACCTGTACCGCCCGGGTACGCGCCATGTTTGACGACGCTGGACGGCCCGTCCAGGCAGCCACCCCCGGTACCCCGGTGGAGGTGCTGGGCTGGCGGGAACTGCCCGGCGCCGGACTGGAAGTGCTGGAGGTCGACGCGGAGGTCAGTGTAAACCACCGCAGCGGGGGAGACGGTCGGGGTGTCGCTGGACTTCAGTGCAGTTGGAAATTCGTTTGGAAAGCTAATGCTTGCCTACACGTTTTTGTTCAGATTGTTGCCCGGCCATTGAGGATATCTCTAAGTCTAAGTGTTCCCGGATGATGCTGCAGTTCGTGAATGCTGTTTTTACCGGCCATCGCCTGTTAAAAAAGCGTAACTCCTGATGCTGCCGCCTGAGGCGACGGAGAACCCTGACCTGACCCGCTGCCCTCAGCGGCACGCGCGGGGGAGGGGAGGGTGACGCAGTGGCAACACAGACATAAACCCTCCAGGGGATCAGGGTGACCTGACCTGACCCGCTGCCCTCAGCGGCACGCGCGGGGAGGGGAGGGTGATGCAGAGGCAGCACAGACATAAACCCTCCAGGGGATCAGGGTGACCTGACCTGACCCGCTGCCCTCAGCGGCACGCGCGGGAGGTGATGCAGAGGCAGCACAGACATAAACCCTCCAGGGGATCGGGATGACCTGACCTGACCCGCTGCCCTCAGCGGCACGCGCGGGAGGTGGCGCAGTGGCAACACAGACATAAACCCTCCAGGGGATCAGGATGACCTGACCTGACCCGCTGCCCTCAGCGGCACGCGCGGGGAGGGGAGGGTGATGCAGAGGCAGCACAGACATAAACCCTCCAGGGGATCAGGATGACCTGACCTGACCCGCTGCCCTCAGCGGCACGCGCGGGGAGGGGAGGGTGATGCAGAGGCAGCACAGACATAAACCCTCCAGGGGATCAGGGTGACCTGACCTGACCCGCTGCCCTCAGCGGCACGCGCGGAGGTGATGCAGAGGCAGCACAGACATAAACCCTCCAGGGGATCGGGATGACCTGACCTGACCCGCTGCCCTCAGCGGCACGCGCGGGAGGTGGCGCAGTGGCAACACAGATATAAACCCTCCAGGGGATCGGGATGACCTGACCTAACCCGCTGCCCTCAGCGGCACGCGCGGGAGGGGGGAGGGTGATGCAGAGGCAGCACAGACAAACCCTCCAGGGGATCAGGATGACCTGACCTGACCCGCTGCCCTCAGCGGCACGCGCGGGGGATGGCGCTGTGGCGGCAGACATAAACCCTCCAGGGGATCAGGATGACCTGACCTGACCCGCTGCCCTCAGCGGCACGCGCGGGGAGGGGGTGACGCAGTGGCAACACAGACATAAACCCTCCAGGGGATCAGGATGACCTGACCTGACCCGCTGCCCTCAGCGGCACGCGCGGGAGGTGGCGCAGTGGCGGCAGCACCAAGAATCGCTGGAGAAGGCCCAGGCCGATGGGAGGGCGGCACAGGAGAGGCTGCAGCAGCACCTCGCCGACTACAGGGCCGCGCGCGAAGAAAGGCTCAAGGCGGGGCGTCGGTGAGTGGGCAGCCTCTGCAGGGGTGTGGCGAAATCGAAACGTACCCTGGTGAGTGGGAAGACTGCCGGGGTGTGGCGAAAGCGAAACGTAGGCTGGTGTAGGAACTTGTCAGTAATAGTGAAAAAACCTGTGGGAAATAATTATTTCGTCTTCGTTGGTAGCCTGCTCAGGAAGCTGTACTGATGGCTGGCCCACGGCACTTCCACAGTAGCTGGTCACCAGTCTAGTATATCATAATTCGGTCAGCATGACCCAGGGCTGCTGAGTCAGTGGCAGGGTCCTCAGTTCTGGCCAGAATCGGAGTCTATAAATTCAACCGACCCCGGGCTGGTGTTGTTTGGGAAGAGTAATGAAAACGAGGAGAGAGGCGGGACAGAGAGACGTTCTCAGACCGTGTGCAAATTTGGGTTTATTTGTGTTGATCGGGCTCAGGTACATCACCTTTACATCACTCTGGAGCCTCTTTTCTTCCCTGGCAGATGATGGGTGGGGGTATGTACCATTGTCCACCGGTATATCGCCTTGCCATTGTCAATGTCATTTGGAGCTGGGGGAAAGAATCTAACCTTCCCCATACTTCTTGCCCTTAGTGAAGTTTCGTTTTATAAAATCATGGCTAAATATAATACGCTGCAAATTTTATTGATGATTCTTACATCGGGACTTACATCATAGGGCGATCCGCAAGGTACAAAGTTGAAATGATCCTTTCCTCCAAACGTGTACACTCTTTATTTTACGAGTTACTCTTTATTTTACAAGGTATACAGGCATTTTTTACACACCATTTCCATGCTCACCATTTTTACACACCAGACTTGCCGTAGTCTCGTTTCGAACACCTGCTCTAAGCGCATGATTCTGAAGTGCTGTTCTATGCTACTTTGTTATTGTTGAAGTTGACTGCGCCTGGGGCTCTGTTAGCTCTTGGGCCAGGCACTGGACTCGGAGCCCTCATGTCCCGAATCTGAGCCTTCCTGGAGACGGAGTCGGATTCCCCTCGACTCAACCGTCAACAGGTCAATGTTTCTAGACATCACGCCGTCTGATCTCCAGGTACTCCTCACGGAAGGGGGGACGGCGGGAAAAGGAGGCTGTCGTCACACACACGGGCCCCACGCTGTCGGTAGTCATTAAGGGCGACGTCGACGGCTCGGTGGAGGCCATTCTCGACGTTCTCGACACCTACCACTGCCCGGACGTGCGGCTGGACCTGCTGCACTACGGCGTGGGAAATATCACCGAGAGCGACGTCGAGATGGCCAACATGTTCAATGGTACGGGAACAGTGCAATGTCCAGTGCGGGATTTGTTTAGCAATGTTTGACTTTGTGACGTTCAGATGCATTAGAGTGAAAGGTGTAGGAAAATTGTGAAATTTTTAGTCTAACGTACCGGTATCATGGAAGCAAGTTGATGTGATGGTTTCACATTACGTTCCAGAGCAGCATTCCGATACCAAGGTGGTGTCCCAACTCCGGGCTACGTTGTTCGCGTGCTGGGATTAGAGGATTGTTTCTTGCACGCTTAATTTATATGCATTGCTAGAAGGAATTCCTCTTCGGAACGAACTTATCCGTGAGGCATGCGAGAAATTGTTCATATGACGTCTGGTTAGTGATCTTAAAGGTCGGCTCCACCAACATGACATTTTGTGAAAGCCCCGCCTGCCTGTTGAACTCGGTACCACCAGGGGCTGTATTGCGAGCTCCTGTGCAGCCAGGACTTTGTCCCGCACAGACCGCTCGCCTTTGCCAGTCCGGCACCCCGACCCTCGGGCGTAGCCACACGCTCGGTGGCCGGCACGGGAGGCCGGGCCGCCCTGATCCGCTCTCCACGCTGAGGTCTGAGTACCGGTCTGATCCTACGTGCGCGGTGCGCGTCGGTGCGCGAGGCATCGTGTACAGGTTTAACGTGGAGGCTGCGCCGCGGCGCAGGTATCGTGTACAGGTTTTAACGTGGGGCTGCCGCGGCGGCAGGTATCGTGTACGGGTTTAACGTGGAGCAGCGCCGCGCGGCTGGCAGGTATCGTGTACGGGTTTAACGTGGAGGCTGCGCCGCGGCACGCAGGTATCGTGTACGGGTTTAACGTGGAGCAGCGCCGAGCGGCAGGTATCGTGTACGGGTTTAACGTGAGCGCCGCGGCGGCAAGGTATCGTGTCCGGGTTTAACGTGGAGGCGGCGCCGTGCGGCAGAGTATCGTGTACGGGTTTAACGTGGAGGCAGCGCCGCGGCGCAGGTATCGTGACGGGTTTAACGTGGAGGCGGCGCCGCGGCGGCAGGTATCGTGTACCGGGTTTAACGTGGAGGCGGCGGCGCCGCGGCGCGGGTATCGTTTTACTGGGTTTAACGTGGCGGCACGTCGGTATAGTTGATGGGTTTAACGTGACGCTGACGTCGCGGCGGCAGGTATCGTGTACGGGTTTAACGTGGAGGCGGCGCCGGCCGCCGGCGCGGCCGCGCGGACAGCCGGCACCCCTATCCGCCACTTCAACGTCATCTACAGACTGGTGGACGACGTCAGGCGGGAGATCGACGACCGCATGCCGGTCCGCGACGTCGAAAACGTCATCGGTGGGTAACGCCAACGGCTGTAATGTTCATAAGGGCGATGTTTATGATCACAATGGGTTTAGCACCGGGTGGCTCGAATTTGTATGTTTCTCCACGAAATTTACGCGTTGCGTGGTCGAGTCTTAGTGAGCTGTTGTATTATTCTTGGTGGAGTATAAAATCAATTGGGGTGAGGGGGAGATATTTTCCAGAAAAGTTCGGTGGTCCCTGAGCCTGTTCATAAATTCTAGGAATTGTTCATACGTTGCGGCGTTGTAGGACTTGTATTGTAGGACCCCGAGCGCGAGGTGATGGAGAAATACGGGTTAATAGAGGAACAAGTATGCAGCCGTAGCCTAAATCAGGACTGAGTTGGTTAGGACAGGCTACCTGGTTAGCCATTCTCCTCGTACATGGTCCACAGGCGCGTGGGTCAAATGTCATCTTCAGTGTTGTTTGGGACCTCAGGTATTTGTTTTAAGTTTGCTAGGTCTTAATGCCTTTTCCGGACAATATCTTCTTGGAAAGCCGTTTGGCTGAAACTTTTTGCTGGACAGTGTGGTGTTTCCAAATTCCATTCAACCTAGAAGCGGTGCAACCTACCGCGACTGTTCTGTTCTGTGCGAGCCTTCCCTATGCGCTCGTTTAGCTAATTTACAGCTGACATGGCCTGGGCGATGGGCATGCCCCTAAACAACGGCTTATAGAGGTTGTAGCGGAAACATCCGACCTGAGGGTGTATTCAGTGTGTTGCACGGGTTCGTCGGCCGTAATGTGACCAGAGCGCTGGACGGACTTGCTGACCTCTATCTGGCAACAGATTTTAGAGGGCAAGGAGATAAGACTGTTAACCATCGTGTCGATTAGGTGACACACAGTAGTGCGTGTGTACTGCGTGTGTCCATTATTGGTGCTGGAATCGGAGACTGGGAGGGTGAATTTACTAACGCAGGTGAATGTCCGGCGTGTTTCAGGCGAGGCTAACGTTCTGCAGGAGTTTGTAGTGACCGAGGGCCGCCGCAAAATCCCCGTTGCCGGATGCCGGTGCGTGAAGGGGATGCTGAAGAAGTCGGAGAGCTGGAGGCTGGTCCGAGAGGGCGAGGTCTTACACGAGGGTGAGTGGTCCGAGAGGGGCGAGGTCTTACACGAGGGTGAGTGGTCCGAGAGGGCGAGGTCTTACACGAGGGTGAGTGGTCCGAGAGGGGCGAGGTCTTACACGAGGGTGAGTGGTCCGAGAGGGCGAGGTCTTACACGAGGGTGAGTGGTCCGAGAGGGCGAGGTCTTACACGAGGGTGAGTGGACCGAGAGGGCGAGGTCTTAGACGAGGGTGAGTGGTCCCAGGGAGCGAGGTCTTACACGAGGGTGAGTGGTCCCAGAGGGCGAGGTCTTACACGAGGGTGAGTGGTCCGAGAGGGGCGAGGTCTTACACGAGGGTGAGTGGTCCGAGAGGGCGAGGTCTTACACGAGGGTGAGTGGTCCGAGAGGGCGAGGTCTTACACGAGGGTGAGTGGTCCGAGAGGGGCGAGGTCTTACACGAGGGTGAGTGGTCCGAGAGGGCGAGGTCTTAGACGAGGGTGAATGGTCCCAGGGGGCGAGGTCTTACACGAGGGTGAGTGGTCCCAGAGGGCGAGGTCTTACACGAGGGTGAGTGGTCCGAGAGGGCGAGGTCTTACACGAGGGTGAGTGGTCCGAGAGGGCGAGGTCTTACACGAGGGTGAGTGGTCCGGGAGGGGCGAGGTCTTACACGAGGGTGGACAGTCCGAGAGGGCGAGGTCTTGCACGAGGGTGAGTGGTCCGAGAGGGCGAGGTCTTACACGAGGGTGAGTGGTCCCTGAGGGCGAGGTCTTACACGAGGGTGAGTGGTCCCAGGGGGCGAGACCTTACACGAGGGTGAGTGGTCCGAGAGGGCGAGGTCTTACACGAGGGTGAGTGGTCCCAGGAGGGGCGAGGTCTTACAAGAGGGTGGACAGTCCGAGAGGGCGAGGTCTTACACGAGGGTGAGTGGTCCGAGAGGGCGAGGTCTTACACGAGGGTGAGTGGTCCGAGAGGGCGAGGTCTTACACGAGGGTGAGTGGACGTCCGAGAGGGCGAGGTCTTACACGAAGGTGAGTGGTCCCAGGGGGCGAGGTCTTACACGAGGATGAGTGGTCCGAGAGGGCGAGATCTTAACACGAGGGTGAGTGGTCCGAGAGGGCGAGGTCTTAGACGAAGGTGAGTGGTCCGAGAGGGCGAGGTCTTACACGAGGGTGAGTGGTCCGAGAGGGCGAAGTCTTACACGAGGGTGGACAGTCCGAGAGGGCGAGGTCGGACTGGGGACGCAGTGAGAATGCTAAAATTTGGGGCTGCTGATCGGCCTGCTGCATCTCACTATCACTCATCAGTTAAAATTCAAGTTTTAGGTAGGACACTCGCCTCCGGCCCTCGGCTTCATCGTTATTGGACAAGAAGGGAGCAGGTAAAGCCACACCCACTGTGAATGAATAGACGCTCCTTCTTAAAAGATGCGCCCCGAAGAAGGAGATGGCGTGCCTTGTCGGTGGGAACCCTAGGATGTCACATTGCTGGCTGCATTAGATCCACTGTGGTATAATTAATTCATTTAGGCTCCACACCAAACGACCGTATCACACAAGGAGCCGGAGCGTGTCCTACGACACCTCCGGGCGACCGGCCCCGGCTGGTCTCGCTAATCGGCTGGGGTCAAAGGTACTCAGAAGAGAACAGTTGCGGGGCGAGCTCTTCCAGTGTGCGTGCGAACGTAGATTTCGCCGTTTGCCCGGCGTGCTAACATACTGATTTTCATTGCAGGAAAACTAGCTTCGATGCGCCACCTCAAGAGCGAAGTGGACACAATCAAGAAGGACGTGGAGTGTGGTCTGATGCTGGATGATCCGGAGGTGCGCTTTCACTCGGGAGATACTCTCGTCTGCTTCGGGACCTCCCAACAGAAACAGACCACCGACTGGGACCCGGGCTTTTGATGGTTCGGCTGTGATAGCTCCTGTGATGAGGCACTAAGCCGTTTGTTTGTTCATGTACGGGATCCGTGCTGCTCTAAGATTTACTGCGATCAGCTATATGACCATGGTCACCAAGTGTTTTTGAATGTACTTTGTATTTAATGTCATAAAGCTATGATGGAATGTGTTTTCGGGCCAGTGCGTCTTCGTGTAACCACTGTGCTGATTTATGGGGAGTGACCGTACTGGATCGAAATCCACCGGACGCCTTTTTCTCGTTTGCTTTGGAACGCGCCAGGCACAGCAGATCACTTATGCAGGCGTTTTTCGGCGACTTTCTGAGAAGCATTGGGGCATGTGTGCGATTCATCAGTCATATAAGAAGTCATTATTTCTAGTCTAATTTATTCGCATTTCACACTAACATTTCAAGTCTCCGCACCACCAAAAACGTACATACGAAGAAAATTCCTCTTTCTTTTACCATTTAGACTCAAACTGGAAGGAGGACTGTCTGTCTCAAAAGCGAATGATTCAGTCAGCAGCCAGCAAAGAACAACGATTTGCCCAGTCATCCTAAGAGCTAGATATCCGCAAGGTTTGCCTCCTCCACGACTACAATGCATAACAACCATCGCCCAGCGAAGTTTATCAACAAATAAATATTAAAATACATCCTTCGACGCTCCAGAGAGTGAGCTGAAACCCACTCACACACAAACACACAGCCTTCAACCCTTTTCAAGACGGCAGAAGCAGTGAAAATGCTCCCGTTTTCCGCCTGACCGGCTTCGCGCCTGCGCACTGACCACAGAATGTGTCGAAGACGACACTTGTACGTCGGGGACGACACTTGTACGCGCGGTTGACTAGAGCTGGCGGGTTATCGACCGGGCAAGCAGCCGAAGACGGGGGCAGCCGGGTCACCGAACTCTCACTAATTCCTACTCGGAGGATGCTCCGCGACGTCACTGCTCAAAGCGCACTGCTGATTTTATACCCACGTTCTGGCGCTTAAAGTCGTCTATTTTCGAGATGTAGAACAATGTGATTAAGAGTCCATCTGGTGAAATGAGAATAGAGCGGAGTTTAACATCTAAGAAGGCAAATTTCCAAAAAGTCAAACCATCGTAGGCCGTGAAGCATCATTGAAGCAGCACAAAAAGGTGAATAAAATATAGATCCGGTGTTTTCCGGCGCTCACCACGCCATCACGGGCTCGTATTGCTCGTACATCTGGTCGCTAACGTCTACCTTTCATCCACTCGTACGCCACCCAGTCCTGTCACCCAGCAGCCCGCGACGGCAGAGCTGATGGCCCCTGGGATACCTCATTTGCTAAAGGGAATGTCCCACTTTTCAAATGGGATTTGAACTGAGACAACATTTTTGCGGAGCGTGCCCAGAAACCATTATTGACATATCTCATTTCACCCAAAGCTCACTGTATCAGATTTCCGTGCAATTTAAAGCTCAAAATAAAGGGTCTTAAATCCCTAGTTGAAACCAGGAATCTGGCTCCATCTGGCTGCAAAAACTTCACTGGTCGAAATCCGACTACCATTGCCGGTCATTTCATGTGTTAGCAATGGCAGCGCTCATTGTAACGTTATATGCCGCGAGTGGCACCCCAGAGACCGTAATTACACTCGGTGCTTAAGTTTGACCCGGGGAAGTAAGAAAAAAGTTCATATTTTTGTTCTGAGTGGTTGAAGGTGGAAACAAAACGTGATTTTCAGATTTCCACACTGGTATTGCCCTAGTTTTATTTTTCATTCCACTGAAATGGCCTATTCCCTTTCACCTTGGGCGTCCGCCGAAATAGACACAGTGGATGTCCTGCTCTTCAGCCGGGACGTCTGCCAGCGCCATTGACCTACTGCTCTGCGGGGCGGACGCCGATGCCTGAGATGGACCTACGCTGACTGCGGGACTGGTAACGAATTATATGCCGATAACCTTCAACCAAGACTCGGCATCAAACAAGCTCACTGGTAGGCGAATTATCAACAAGCGCACCGGACTGGAACACGCCAGCCTCCGGTCAGTACAGATCTCAGGGCTCTCCTCCGCCTTCTGCGCCGTAGGCCGGCTCCGGATCGCTCTCCTCGGCCGCCTCCCACCTGTCCTGCTCGAAGGAGAACTGTCTGACGCCTCCGACGGCGCCGACAACGGCCTCCGGGGCGGCGCCCGGCTCGCCGGCCGGCCCCACCTCTCGGACAGGCGAGGACACAGAGCTCGCCTCCAGCTCTGTCGCCAGCTGCTTCTCCAGGTCGCACTGGGCCGGGCACTCGAAATGGACGCAGTGGAACACCTGCCGGGGTGAGGCCTGTATCACACCGGACCCCCACAGGCTGCCGGACACTCGAAATGGACGCAGTGGAACACCCGCCGGGGTGAGGTCTGTATCACACCGGACCCCCACAGGCTGGCGGACACTCGAAATGGACGCAGTGAAACCCCTGCCGGGGTGAGGTCTGTATCACACCGGACCCCCAAAGGCTGGCGGACACTCGAAATGGACGCAGTGGAACACCTGCCGGGGTGAGGTCTGTATCACACCGGACCCCACAGGCTGCCGGACACTCGAAATGGACGCAGTGGAACACCTGCCGGGGCGAGGTCTGTATCACACCGGACCCCACAGGCTGCCGGACACTCGAAATGGACGCAGTGGAACACCTGCCGGGGTGAGGTCTGTATCACACCGGACCCCCACAGGCTGCCGGACACTCGAAATGGACGCAGTGGAAGACCTGCCGGGGTGAGGTCTGTATCACACCGGACCCCACAGGCTGCCGGACACTCGAAATGGACGCAGTGGAAGACCTGCCGGGGTGAGGTCTGTATCACACCGGACCCCCACAGGCTGCCGGACACTCGAAATGGACGCAGTGGAACACCTGCCGGGGTGAGGTCTGTATCACACCGGACCCACAGGCTGGCGGACACTCGAAATGGACGCAGTGGAACACCTGCCGGGGTGAGGTCTGTATCACACCGGACCCCCACAGGCTGCAGGACACTCGAAATGGACGCAGTGGAACACCTGCCGGGGTGAGCTCTGTATCACACCGGACCCACACAGGCTGGCGGGCACTGAAATGGACGCAGTGGAACACCTGCCGGGGTGAGGTCTGTATCACACCGGACCCACAGGCTGGCGGACACTCGAAATGGACGCAGTGGAACACCTGCCGGGGTGAGGTCTGTATCACACCGGACCCCCACAGGCTGGCGGACACTGAAATGGACGCAGTGGAACACCTGCCGGGGTGAGGTCTGTATCACACTGGACCCACAGGCTGGCGGACACTCGAAATGGACGCAGTGGAACACCTGCCGGGGTGAGGTCTGTATCACACCGGACCCCCACAGGCTGCCGGACACTCGAAATGGACGCAGTGGAATACCTGCCGGGGTGAGGTCTGTATAACACCGGACCCACAGGCTGGCGGACACTCGAAATGGACGCAGTGGAACACCTGCCGGGGTGAGCTCTGTATCACACCGGACCCACAGGCTGCCGGACACTCGAAATGGACGCAGTGGAACACCTGCCGGGGTGAGCTCTGTATCACACCGGACCCACAGGCTGGCGGACACTCGAAATGGACGCAGTGGAATACCTGCCGGGGTGAGGTCTGTATAACACCGGACCCACAGGCTGCCGGACACTCGAAATGGACGCAGTGGAACACCTGCCGGGGTGAGCTCTGTATCACACCGGACCCCCACAGGCTGCAGGACACTTGAAATGGACGCAGTGGAACACCTGCCGGGGTGAGCTCTGTATCACACCGGACCCACAGGCTGGCGGACACTGAAATGGACGCAGTGGAACACCTGCCGGGGTGAGCTCTGTATCACACCGGACCCACAGGCTGGCGGGCACTCGAAATGGACGCAGTGGAACACCTGCCGGGGGTGAGCTCTGTATCACACCGGACCCCCCACAGGCTGCCGGACACTCGAAATGGACGCAGTGGAACACCTGCCGGGGTGAGCTCTGTATCACACCGGACCCACAGGCTGCCGGACACTCGAAATGGACGCAGTGGAACACCTGCCGGGGTGAGGTCTGTATCACACCGGACCCCCAGACTGGCGGACGCAGACTGAGCCGGAACGGGAACGCGTCACAAACAGAGGT
>JAOTON010000304.1:0-78078 GCA_034440635.1 Lepas anatifera | reverse complement strand
TCCACCCCTGAACCTGCAGTGACGGGGCGGGTGGAGAGATGAACCCCTCCACCCCTGAACCTGCAGTGACGGTGGATGGTGAGAATGGCTCATCGCCTATTGGCAAAGCCTATTGCCTTAAGATCATCATTGTTGTGTCTGGGATGCACAAGGACATCTCTTTCATCTCCTTTATCTAAGATTAAAGCCCGGAGATGGGATGCCGATTTGTTCGGATGTTTAGGTATTCTAGCCTGTCAGCGGTAGGGTGGGTGAATCATACCACCGACGGTCGTTCCGTGCAGGTTGGATCACGCTCCTTAGTTGGCGAAGGCGAGTCTTTTTGAACCGTCAGCAAAAGCGTGGGCCAATATCGACTTAAGAGCGGGCTTTTCGGCAATACTGAGTAGGTATGATGCACGATTTTCAGGAAACCTTCCATTTCTCGATTAAAGGAAATGTGGCACCTTGGTCGAATCCTGGAATTTAGTGTAAGTAGGGGAACTTTTAGCCAAAATTCAAGGAAGTGTCCATGGTTTCTCTGAAAAAATGTACAATAAGCCCAATATTCTGATTTTTAAAAATGCTCCTCTAGAGAAAAGAAATAAACAATATGCCCGTGGATAATGTCATGATCTGGCAACCACCACCATATTCAATACGCTTGAAGGGCTTCGATTGGCTGATACTCACCGTGACGTCAGCCTTTGTCGTTACACCAACAGTCATAACTGTCAATCACTGTGGCCTGATGCTAAGGGTACATGAGGTACATTTCAGGTAGGTTTGAGCTTTTTTCTACGTAAATCTCGAGTTTCAAGGCAAATGATATGTTGAGTACTGGGTTTTCTGACTTGCTTTACAGCTTGTTTATCTCAGTTAAAATCACTTTATGAAGGTGCCAAATTTCTTTCAAGCGTTGCCTGCACGCCCGTTTTGAGGATGAGAGGAACAAGATCCGGGTTTTGATTACACCATATCGTTGCTGGTGTTTTCCGCTAGTGTTTCATAGTGGAGGAGTTCGGAGTGATCCGAGTCGGCGGGCGGCTACCATGTTCGGGCGCTGGTCAGGACTTCCTGCCTGGGTGTGCCGGGCAGTGGTGACCGGTGGTCAGGACTACCTGCCCGGGTGTGCCGGGCAGTGGTGACCGGTGGTCAGGACTACCTGCCCGGGTGTGCCGGGCAGTGGTGACCGGTGGTCAGGACTACCTGCCCGGGTGTGCCGGGCAGTGGTGACCGGTGGTCAGGACTACCTGCCCGGGTGTGCCGGGCAGTGGTGACCGGTGGTCAGGACTACCTTCCCGGGTGTGCCGGGCAGTGGTGACCGGTGGTCAGGACTACATTCCCGGGTGTGCCAAGCAGTAGTGACCGGTGGTCAGGACTACATTCCCGGGTGTGCCGGGCAGTGGTGACCGGTGGTCAGGACTACCTGCCCGGGTGTGCAAAGGCAGTGGTGACCGGTGGCGACCTTTCCCAGGACCCGGGGCAGGTGCACCGCTGCTGTCAGCCGCCGCACCTGCCTAATGGCTACCTCCGAGTGGCGGCCGGTCGGCAGGCTCACCGCCAGCCGGCCGCCCCCTTTTGCGGCTCGCGGTATTGGGAGAGGTAGCACGAACGGGACCTGTCCCTCTAACAGTGGGGCGCTACAGTGGTCTGAACGTGCAGCCTCACTACTATCTTTCGGACTGGTGGCCTCTGCCGTCCATCGCTGCTGGGAAATGAGATAGAATAAGGTATTATCCCTCAGGTTTCATTTCGAGCGGGACATGACGAAATATTTCGTTCTGAAATGTCACGGGTAAAAGCAGAGTGCGACGAAACAGGATAACGTATTGGATGCATATTGCGGTACGGAATGGAACGAGAAAGACTGAGGTAGGACGGGATGGGACGTGGAAAGACTGGCGTGGGACGGAACAGGGCGGGACCGACAAAAAGTGAGATGAAATGGGACGGTCCATATCGAATTGGGACGGGACACACTGAAGTGGGACAGAATGGGACGGGACAAGCTCAAGTGGGACAGAATGGGACGGAAATATTTTTAGTGGGACGGTACATGCTGAAGTGGAATGGGATGTGAGGGGACGGAGTCAGTTGGATGGGACGGAAAGGTATGCATGCCAAATGTTGCACACTGGCCTCCAGCTTACAGACCTTTTTGGAAACTGGTTTCGTGTTCTGAACTTTATTTTGTAGTCTAGTTTTTTTACTCCGATACCAGACCTCTTGATCGCCCGTCGCTGTTAACAGTGCACAAAAGCCCAGGAAACGTAGCCTACACAGTTCTTTTGTTATGCTTTTGGGTAACTCATGTTAAGTAGTTCAAGCCAGTCATTCATAGGAGCGAAGAGCTGTCCTGAATGAATACCAGTGAAAACAGGTAGACCACGCAAACGTTCTTTCACGCTCCGTTAGTGGCTGATGTTTCTTGGTAGCCTGTCGCTGTAAAATGCTCAATCTGGGGGCAGTATTTGTGACGATTGGGGCTTCCCACTCCAATGCACCCAACACATCCAGTGCCACTGCCTGCTTGCGGACCATGTGGAATCTGTTGCACCTCGCCAGGTATCTAGTAATGTTACGGGTGAAAAACGGTTTCCGTCTCGTATTCGCACACGCCTTCGTCAGACATGCTTTATTGAGTGGTGTGGCCGAGGTATCTCAGAGCGTATGGTACAGCCAGTTTCATACTGATTGGTAGGCCGTGGCCATTTTTGCGAAATAACGCTCAAGTGATGTTTCCTGCCAACACCATTGCTGCCTCATCTGCTGCGTTTTAACTGGATGTATGAATTGACGTGCGAAAATACTTCGTCGGGTCCCAAATTCGGAAGTAATTGAGAAAAGATTGTTCTGTCAGGCAAACAATTCCATCATATCCCGGCTTTACTACGGGCAGGAAAAGTCTGTGCTTCTCTGCCCCTTTTGCGGCTACGATCCTGTCACGTTCGAGAACTTAACTCTGCTGTCGTTAGCGCTGCCTCCAAATCCGGACCCGCTGGCACAAATCAGTCTTCACCAATGTATCAAACGGTATATGCATAGCGATTCCATTTCAGGCTGGACATGTTCAAATTGTCAGCGGCAACAGGACACCTACAAGAAGTTCGGCATCGAGCGACTGCCACCTGTGGTGATTATACACCTGGAAGCGGTTTTCCTGCAGCGAAAACGCCTTGCACAAGAGAAAGACGCATGTTTCTTTCCCTCTTAGTGACCTTGATCTGGGGTATAATGGTTGGCAGGCCTTCGCAGTTCTCTGGCAGCTTTGTATATAATATGTAGTAACACCACCTGGCAGCGCCCAGACCGGCCACTACACCGCCTTCTGCTGGAACCAGCCAGCCGCGCGTTGGCACCGCATGGACGATGGTTCTGTAATGGAAGTGCCGACCGCAAAAGTAAACAGGGCATCAGCCAACCTACTTTGCTATGCCGCCAGAGATGTGCCACAATGCGCACGTGGTGAAATCTAGGTGTGTTGCGATTTCAAACAATTTTTTATTGTCTGCAAATAATCAACAGGTGAAATTGCCCTTTGCATATTAAGTCAGTTGGATGAAATGTACCTATGAATGTAATGTTGCCTGCCATTGACGAGTGAATGACCTTCAGATTTATTGCTTTCTGTACTGATGGAGAGCTGACCTGCTTTTTGACCGAATATGTGACAAATTGAATCTGAAGTAAATTTTGGCAATACTGCTTTAACTGTTTGCCTTAATATGTTCCGCC
Source organism: Lepas anatifera (assembly GCA_034440635.1). Lineage (NCBI taxonomy): Eukaryota > Metazoa > Arthropoda > Thecostraca > Lepadidae > Lepas > Lepas anatifera. The sequence goes on along the minus strand of JAOTON010000304.1, from coordinate 74,361 downwards.
CGATGTTTCTGAGCTAATTCTGAGCTAATTAGGATAGTGAGTCCAAATACATCTTATCGCCAGAAAAATTGAGAAAAGACACAAAAAGCGATCCGGGGTCAGCGAAAACATTTTTGTCCTTAATTTTTCAAAATTGACGTCTCATCCAGATTTCAGGGGTCCACAGTTAAAGAGCTCTTCAAAATACATTACTTCAGACGCAACCTTTTGTGAGAAGTGTAATCGTTTTTAAGATATTTCTTAAAACAAGTGACACTAATACCTACCCACCAATCAGTGCGGAACCGGCTGTACATACATGGGCAGGATCGATATTATCCAAAAGAGTGCAGTTTTATCTGAAGCCCGACAGGGTTCCTACAACTCATTCGAAAGATGCCGTACTAGACTGCGGTGACGGACCGGGTTTACCTGACTGTAGTGACGGACCGGGTTTACCTGACTGCGGTGACGGACCGGATTTTACCTGACTGCGGTGACGGACTGGGTTTACCTCACTGCGGTGACGGGGCCAGGTTTACCTGACTGCTGCCTCAGACCGTGTTTACCTGACTGGGCTGACGGACCGGGTTTACCTGACTGCAGGGACGGACCAGGTTTTACCTGACTGCGGTGACGGACCAGGTTTACCTGACTGCGGTGACGGGGCCAGGTTTACCTGACTTCAGAGACGGACCAGGTTTACCTGACTGCAGTGACAGGCCGGGTTTACCTGACTGCGGTGACGGGCCCGGTTTACCTGACTTCAGAGACGGACCAGGTTTACCTGACTGCAGTGACAGGCCGGGTTTACCTGACCAAGAGACGGACCAGGTTTACCTGACTGCGGTGACGGACCGGGCTTACCTGACTTCAGAGACGGACCAGGTTTACCTGACTGCAGTGACGGACCGGGATTACCTGACTGCGGTGACGGGGCCGGGTTTACCTGACTGCTGCCTCAGACCGTGTTTACCTGACTGGGCTGACGGACCGGAGTTTACCTGACTGCAGAGACGGACCAGGTTTACCTGACTGCGGTGACGGACCAGGTTTACCTGACTGCGGTGACGGACCGGGTTTACCTGACTGCGGTGACGGGGCCAGGTTTACCTGACTTCAGAGACGGACCGGGTTTACCTGACTGCAGTGACGGGCCGGGTTTACCTGACTGCGGTGACGGGCCAGGTTTACCTGATTTCAGAGACGGACCAGGTTTACCTGACTGCAGTGACGGACCGGGTTTACCTGACTGCGGTGACGGGGTCAGGTTTACCTGACTTCAGAGACGGACCAGGTTTACCTGACTGCGGTGACGGACCGGGTTTACCTGACTGCGGTGACGGGGCCGGGTTTACCTGACTGCGGTGACGGACCGGGTTTACCTGACTGCGGTGACGGACCGGGTTTTACCTGACTGCGGTGACGGGGCCAGGTTTACCTGACTGCGGTTACGGACGGGGTTTACCTGACTGCGGTGACGGGCCAGGTTTACCTGACTGCGGTGACGGGGCCAGGTTTACCTGACTGCGGTGACGGGGCCAGGTTTACCTGACTGCGGTGACGGTGCCAGGTTTGTTTGACTACAGTGACGGGCCAGGTTTACCTGACTGCGGTGACGGTGCCAGGTTTATCTGACTACAGTGACGGGCCAGGTTTACTGGGCTTTGGATGAATGCGAAATATCATTTTCGTGCTATCAGACCTGTCGAATTATTTGATATTAGCAGTCATTAGGACTTTTTGTAGAAATAGAATTGTACGGCGTATCTTATCATTGGTCTAAAGGCTATCATGAAGATCGTCAACGGCAGTTCAAGATCCAGTTTCCAAATGTACAAAACGTTGTCAGAAGCTCACCCGAACGTCTATTTCAGGGTCGGTTAACTTCTCACCTCGCGTCTACCTTTTGCCAACGAAATTAATATTCGTGCTGAGAATCTTCCATCATTCACTTTGCCGAAGACCCACAGCTTTCGGTATCGGGCCATACATCAAACCTCCATTGTATGACTACATCGCTTGAAAAATACATACCTGTTCAACTCAACTGTCTATCTCAAAACTCACTGAAAATTTAAGCCTCCAAAACACAAGACAACAATCTTCAGTTTGGACAAGTATGAAAGTTCGGGTGTGCTTTGTGTATGTGTAACATTTTGAGTCGTGCCACGATCTCGCAAAAGCGCAGTCATAGTCTTCAATTTTGTTAAGTTTTGTGCGGAGAAAGTGAAGTATAATGGGGGTATCATCGCCCACCAGATTTTTGATCATCTGACCTCTAAGGTCAGAGATGGAGGTAATCTTGATTTACACGTTTTGCGAAAATTTGTCATCTCGAAGACAAATAGAACCCTATTTCTCAAGATAGAACAATGCGGTTAGTGGCGTCATGTAGATACTTGAGTTTTTTTAGATACAATTCCCCGTATATTGTAACCCGTAAAGGACTTGATGACTAGACCTCTGAAGATCGAATTTTAAGGCTTATCATTTTGTCCAACTTTGCCTTACCCGAATTCTGAAAAAGTCGATCAAAACATGATTTTAAATATGCATTTTGACACTAACTAAAATTATGATACACACTTTATAAATTCCCGGTCATGTATGTCATCTTTCGTCTCCAGCTTTAGTGCCGAGCTGCCCTGAAGCTATCAACGGATAGTTGCTTGCTGTGTGGCCTGTACCCGTCAGATTTGGATGACGGTTTCTGTGTGGTATGGTTGCATGAATCTCTTAATAGCTGGGCGCCGTCTTACGACTTTACCTGCCCGGTAAGAGGTGAAACATGGTCGCCATATTTGATCCGGAGCCATGTTCAGAAACTGTGTATGGTGGGTGTCGCCGGATCATGGAGTGCTGCCATTCCTTTTTACTAAAGGTCGAATGTAGACGAACTACGAGAGGGTGATGTACAGAAGTTTGTGCATGGGATGTTGAATGGCTATGTTTTACATCCAATCGGCATGGCTGTCTTACTTCCTCTCTGTCTAATTTGGGGAATTCTTTTGGGAATTCTTACGCTCAGTAAAATCAAGACGATCTCCGGAAATTTCCAAGTTTATTGGCCTCATCTTTGGAAGGAGAGCCAGTGGTCACGTACTGACTAAATTATATATGACATTACTTGATATTGCTTGGCTCTGGTGAGATGTAACCCCCCCTCCCTGAAGTGTATTTATTGTGAAAAAGTAAATGTTCCGGAGGTGCCGGGCTTGCTAACCAGCTGGCAATGGCTTACGACCAAGAAGAGTTAGACAGTATTCAGTTTAGGAAGCGGACGAGTGATGATGGGCGTTATACCCTTGAGACAGTGTAGAAACGGACGAGTGTGATGGACATTATACCCTTGAGACAGTGGGGACGAGTGTGATGGACATTGTGATGACCCTTGAGACTGTTTACGAACGGACGAGTCTGATGGACATTACACCCTAGAAACAGTGTAGAAACGGACGAGTGTGATGGACTTAATGATGACCCTTCAGACTGGTTACGAACGGACGAGGGTGATGGACATTACACCCTAGAAACAGTGCAGAAACGGACGAGTGTGATGGACTTTGTGATGACCCTTGAGACTGGTTACGAACGGACGAGGGTGATGGACATTACACCCTAGAAACAGCGTAGAAACGGACGAGTTTGATGGACTTTGTGATGACCCTTGAGACTGGTTACGAACGGACGAGGGTGATGGACATTACACCCTAGAAACAGTGCAGAAACGGACGAGTGTGATGGACTTTGTGATGACCCTTGAGACTGGTTACGAACGGACGAGGGTGATGAACATTACACCCTAGAGACAGTGTAGAAACGGACGAGTATGATGGACTTTGTGATGACCCTTGAGACTGGTTACGAACGGACGAGGGTGATGGACATTACACCCTAGAAACAGTGTAGAAACGGACGAGTGTGATGGACTTTGTGATGACCCTTGAGACTGGTTACGAACGGACGAGGGTGATGGACATTACACCCTAGAAACAGTGTAGAAACGGACGAGTGTGATGGACTTTGTGATGACCCTTGAGACTGGTTACGAACGGACGAGGGTGATGGACATTACACACTAGAAACAGCGTAGAAACGGACGAGTGTGATGGACGTTACACCCTTAAAGGGAATGTGGCGCCTTGGTCGAATACGGGAATTTAGTGTAATAAGGGAACTTTTAGCCGAAAATCAAGGAGGCGTCCATGGTTTCTCTGAAAAATGTACAATAAGCTCGATATTTTGAATTTTAAAATTCTCCTTTAGGGAAAGAAATGAATATCTGCCTGTGGATGATGTCATGATCTGGCAGCCACTACCATATTCAATACGCTTCAAGAGCTTCGATTGAATTCGATTCAATTCGAGCACTGTGACGTCAGCATATGTCGTCACACAAGCAGCCATGAGAAATGTGGCCTGCTGCTAAGGGCACATGAGGGGTACATTTCAGGTAGGTTTTAGCTTTTTCTACGGAAATTTCGAGTTCCAAGACAAATGATATATTGGGTACCGGGTTTTCGGACTTGCTTTACAACTTGGCTATCTCAGTTAAAATCACGTTATGAAGGTGCCACAGTCCCTTTAAGACAAGTGTACCAACGTACGAGGGCGATGGACGTTACACCCTTGAGACAGTGTACAAAGAGCACGTTTGGCGAGGTTTCCGCGCAACTTTCATCCCATTATTCGTGGTAAAATTCCAAAGTAGCCTTTTTTAAATCATTGAAGCGGACACTCGCGATGGTGAAGTTGTCGTTGTTGCTGACTTCGCCGAAAGTTATACCACTGAGGGAATAAAATCTAAAGTCAGCTGGAACAAAACGCCATATGAAATGGCGTCCCTCGGTGTGTATGCTGGCGTACTGGTTGGCAGGGGCGTAACACAGTGAGCATGTGAATGTTTTTATGGAAGTTCCGTAGAGCGAAGAAGAGGGAGCAGAGGGCTCGGAGAGTGCAGTCACGCACATAAAATAGGAAGTGCTTGCGGGCAGTCGATTCCCTGACGACGTACTGAGTATCTACGTCGCCTTTTCTGCGGTGAGCCACACCAGTGAGTTGAGCTTCCACACAGCTGAAAATCTGTGGCGGTGCTTTCCAACGGTGAAGAGCTCTCTTCAGACTTTAATGGTTGCTCGGTCACCTCTAGAAGTGAACGATTATACACGTTTGGTGGCACAGATGAATCACAACTGCCCCACTTCTCACACGCTGCAATATCCAAACACCTGTTGCATTTGTTTCAAGGGGAATTATCGAAGTGGGAAAGAAGATAGGCTCCCAACGTCCCAGCAAAATATACTATTTTCCTGTGCAAGCTGCATCTCAAAGTACGGTTTTCACACAAAAATCGAGCGTGCTCAATCATGATGCTGAGTTTGGCATGCCCTCTGAGTGACACCTTTATAGCTACGGAGCACGGCAAAGGTCCTTGTGACGGCCTGGGTGGTGCACTCTAAATACTTACATGGAATGCAAGTCTTCAGGTCACCTAGATTGAAACAGCGTATAACTTATTGCATTTTTTAAACGATGTGGCCTTCAGGCTCACTTCGATTTTTTAAGGGTTGATGAGTATAAAGGAAGAAATGCTGTCGTCGAAATCTCTGGCAGCCGTCGCGTGCCCGGAACCAGGTTCTTCGCTGCCGTCTGTGCAGGGAGGCAGGAGGTTAGGCGCAGACCTTGAGTTTGTCATGAAGATAACATTTTGATACATGGGCATCGCTGTGAAATGTTTTGTCTACCTTTGGAATGCATGAGAGTACCTTTGGAATGGAATGAGTGTGGGCCATCATAAGAATGCATGTATGTACATCCATACGGATATCGATTTTATCCACTAACCTTAACACGCGCATTGACGGGGGTCTGAGCCACCTTCGCCTTGACGGGGGGTGGGTACCCGCCCCCTAAGACCTCGAGAACCACGGTAGGTAGCGAAAAACGGTAAACGGTGTTGGGTAGCCCATCCACTTCTCCATCGAAAATATTTGTATCATTTTTTTGTCAGGTCACATTTAGGGGCACGAGAGGTCAAAACATGCCGTCATAGGGATAACATGTAAATTAAGGTTTTCGGCCATTACATCTGAACAAGTAAAGATACAGCAAAACGACTTGAATTGTATGAATTCTCGCAGTAAGCCAAATCGAATGATATATAGTTTGACCTTGCTAGGTCAAATCAAGGATTTGACCTGACCTGAGGTCAGGTCAAGGTTAAATTATATAAAATGCATATCATTAGAACTGTAAAGACAAGGCGAGTCTAATGCAGCTAGAATAAACGCTCTATCACCCTTCGTTACTGAGTTATTCAGTAAAAACAATTTCTCCCATGTATTTCCAATGGAGAGGTCGTGCCTCGTACCTGACCTTAGGTCATCGACATCAAAAATACCGGAACATATTTTAAAGAACTCGGTGGGCCCATTATGTGATGAGTTTCAACCGGATAAGTCCACCCTCATCCGACTTATGCTATCTTAAACTTTTTTGTGTGGTCGGGTCACTTGACCTGTACTGGTGACCTGACCTGAGATGACCTAACCTTAAAATTTTCAGAGAAGTTGTAAAAATGATGAGGAAAATGAATGCCAAGTACGGCGGCGCTACGCGCCGCCGTTTTTTTGCTATCTCCGAAAAACCCGAGGGGGAGGCGGGTACCCGCCCCCCGTCAATGCGCGTGTTAAAGGAGGGATGAAAAAACACCGATGCATTGCCATCGGCACGCACACTAAATTGGACCAATCATTCAGCAAACGATAGCTTGCTTCCATTCTCAGAGCTTAGCCTTATATTTGTTTTTATTCTTCCAGCTTATTCTTGAAGCTTGACTAGAAATGTTTCAAAGGTTCCAGCCCTCCCGTAGTTCGTCTATCATCTTGGGAAACGAGTCCGGCCACACGCAGCACACATTTATATTCATTCAAATGAAAATAGAGTGACTTCCACCCGTGACTTTCAAGGTAAGGTCATAAGGCCACTATCAACCATTAGATACCTATCCAGAATACCACACATCAGTTTTTATCCAGATAAGTACAAGCCACACAGCAAGCAAATATTCGTTGATACTCTCAGTGCATACTCTGGTAAATAAGGCTGGAGAAAAAGTTTATCATATCTGGCCATAGTCGTATAAAGTGCCCACTGCATTTTTTTGTTGTTGTAAACATTCTCTTGCAGGATCATGTATTCTCATATATGATATGATGAGGGGCTGCTCAAACTCATTTGGAAAGGCTGGACAGAATTCAGCACAAATTTATTATGTGGTTAGCCGTCCACATTCATACATCTCGGCCTTCTATTACGCTTTCTTATCACGACCTATTAAATTTATTCAAAATCGCCAGCCTCTCGCAAAAAAGATATCAATATAATTTATGTGTCATTAAAAAAATAATAATGGGCAAAATAGACTCCGCCTTCCTGCTTGGGAGCCGCCCCTTTCACGTCCCTCAGCGTCGAACCAAGAGGGCACAACTACGAATTTTTCAGGTTCCATTTGGCCACGTTGAAACTGTAAAGCGAGGTGCTTTTATTCGTGCTTTACTTTGTTTCAATGATTTCACAATCAAGTGCCCCACAATCGATCCGTTTACCACCAATTGCCATATTTTTAAAGGTGCTGTAGTGAAGCACATCAGGCACCACCTGTTTTGATTATCGTGTGGCTCTTGTTTTTAGTGTATGTTTTAGTGAAAGTTTTTACCTTCATCTTGTGTTTTTGTTTGTGCTTTTATCTGCACATCTTGTATACCCACTTTTATTTTTGTAGAGTCTTTATGTCGTAATGATGTCTTATTTGTACAATGTTTTAATGACACCAAGACTTAGGGCGAGCGCGTGACTTTGTTGCCTATCTCGGAATGCCACGGGTATAATTTGTATCATTTCATTGTAAGTACCGTGTCTTTGTTTTACTTATTTGACTTGAGCTATTGGTGGGTAATACCTGTTGCTCATTGACATGAATAAATACAACTAAAATAAAAAATATATTTTAGAATAATAGATATGGTCAAAATTGAGTAAAGTGGCATTCATAGAATTTGACTTCCAGACGTCAACGGTCACGTAGAGATAAGCGATCAGAAATGGCTTGCATCTTGTTGAGCAATTAATTCTCTAAATTCTGACACTATTTGCGTTGTTGTTCCTTGATTATAACTTGAATTGTATTCATTTAAGATGACAACGTCGACAAAAATGTGCAACCTAAGATTATCTCTATCTCCAAACTCATAGGCCTCAGACGACTTAAGTTCAGTATGTATCGATAGTTCTATGACGACTACCCCTTCAGAAAGGTTTGCGAAATCGGAGGCTTTTTATGATTTCGCATTGAACAACCCTTTTACACGTTTATATTTTTGCATTTTCACTGCCTGTTCATCTACTTGAAGTGGTATGATAAACGTTATCTATTAAGGATTTTCCAAATAAAGTAAACTGAAATAAAAAAGGCTGAGGTATTGTGGCAGACATGTTTCAGGGCTTGTGTGATTTCGGTCAAATAGGTGCTGTAAGTAGACTTGGGCAGTGTTTGTAAATTGATCAAAAACAAACCTTACTCGTAGCTTAGCACAAGTACCACCTAGAAGGTGGAAAGTTTCGATGCAATGGTAGGCTGAAAGGCTGCGGCTGAAGGCGCGGCGTGAGTAGCTGGCGGAGCGGGGAGGTCCGCCGTGAGCAGCTGGCGGAGCAGGGAGGTCCGCCGTGAGCAGCTGGCGGAGCGGGGAGACCCGCCGTGAGCAGCTGGCAGTGCGGGGAGGCCCGCCGTGAGCAGCTGGCAGTGCGGGGAGGCCCGCCGTGAGCAGCTGGCAGTGCGGGGAGGCCCGCCGTGAGCAGCTGGCAAGTGGGGAGGCCCGCCGTGAGCAGCTGGCAGTGCGGGGAGGTCCGCCGTGAGCAGCTGGCGGAGCGGGGAGGTCCGCCGTGAGCAGCTGGCAGTGCGGGGAGGCCCGCCGTGAGCAGCTGGCAGTGCGGGGAGGCCCGCCGTGAGCAGCTGGCAATGCGGGGAGGCCCGCCGTGAGCAGCTGGCAGTGCGGGGAGGCCCGCCGTGAGCAGCTGGCAATGCGGGGAGGCCCGCCGTGAGCAGCTGGCAGTGCGGGGAGGCCCGCCGTGAGCAGCTGGCAGTGCGGGGAGGCCCGCCGTGAGCAGCTGGCAGTGCGGGGAGGTCCGCCGTGAGCAGCTGGCGGAGCGGGAGGCCCGCCGTGAGCAGCTGGTGGAGCGGGGAGGCCCGCCGTGAGCAGCTGGTGGAGCGGGGAGGCCCGCCGTGAGCAGCTGGCGGAGCGAGGAGGCCAGCCGCGGCGCCGCCGACCCAGAAAGTCGCGCTGCAGCGCCGTCTCGGCCGGCCCGGTCTCGGAAAGCGTGTCGGCGGCCGGCCGGGCCGGGCCGGACGGGTTTGGAGAGTGGGGGCAGCTCCCTATTATGCAGGCGACTGCAGCGGCGCCGGTCTGCAGCCGATGGTGGGTTCGATGTGGCCGGGGCCGGGACCCGCTCCTGCTCCAGCTGCTGTACCACCCACCACCTCTTCACCCGTGGCCTCAATGATATATTGTTCTATGGTAAGGTCAATCTTAGGTTTTCCTGTGGAATCCTTGTTCATAACCCTTCAGTTCATAGCCCTTCATAGCCCAGAAGTCGGAATCAACTCATAGATTTTCTGAAAACTCTGCAACTGTGGACAGCTTGAAAAAGATGGTAAAGGTTTAGGCCATCTGTCTGAGCTCTTCTGCATCTGCTATACGAAGCCATAACAATTGAATCAATGTTCTAACGCTTGACTTTTGAAAATGTTCAGAGCAGAATTCTTTCTTCCTTTGAAAATGTTCAGAGCTACATTTCAGGTGGCGCCATCAACCTTTCAGGGGCCTGTGACCATTTCAGGGGGAGGTGAGGGTTGTTGGGGGCGGTAGGTCAAGTGCCCGGTTGCCTCCCGGATCCGCCTATGTATTGGGGCTTTTGGCTGAGTAAAGGCCCGGCCCCCTGGGAGCTATGCTTTTTCTCCGCGGCTGCTGAAGTTCCGATTTCGTGGACGTTTTCTGGCGCACTGAGTATTTTCAGTGGCCAAGGTCTGTCGCAGTCTCTGGTTGGCGAGTTGGGTTTTTCCACCCCTGCATCTATTCCATCAGCTGTGATGTGTATCTCGAGTGCTGACGTTATAGCGTCATGTAATCGGAATGATGTCAATTTCACCTCACTTGAGGGTCAAGGTAAAATTCAAAGACTCAGGTCATACCAAAATTTCCAAGGTCATTGGCACTAGTGCTTCCGGTCAGATGATGTTAGCCAGTATAACGTACGTATGTTGAGTTATTGCGTCAAAGTTTAAATTACCTGAGGTCAAGGTCTAGCTCACAGGGCGATCTCAGAGGCGTTCCTGTGAAACGCCGCGAGGCTAGTGGGAAGTTTTGACCTTTTTGTGGGTTGTAACACTTCCGGATGTTGGGACAACCACAACTTCTTCAGCGAGTCGCGTGCTTTCTGTGCTGGCTGCTCTATTTCGTAGTTTTGAATGTGTTGAAATGCGGCAGTAGTGCAGTTTGCGCGATAGTTTAAAGGGGATGGCACAGTAAGGGTCTGGCAGATACAGGTGCCGGCGATTCCAGCCAGACGTTTTTGGGGGCAAATGATAAGGTAGAACTGCAGCGCGCAAAAGCTGTAATTTCTTTCTTGCTCAGTTCAGTCTTGCCCGGGGTGACTGTTGAGGTTCAGGTTGGCTCAGCTCAGTCGTGGCCGGGGTGACTGTTGAGGGTCGGGTTGGCTCAGCTCAGTCGTGGCCGGGGTGACTGTCGAGGGTCAGGCTTGCTCAGTTCAGTCGTGGCTGGGGTGACTGTTGAGGGTCGGGTTGGCTCAGCTCAGTCGTGGCCGGGGTGACTGTTGAGGGTCAGGTTGGCTCAGCTCAGTCGTGGACGGGGTGACTGTCGAGGGTCAGGCTGGCTCAGCTCACCTGCTCAGCCATGGACGTGTGGGTGTCGGTGGTCGGTGCTGTGTCTCTGCCATGAGCGCTGCTGCGGCGGCGCTCGCTGCATCTCCGCCGTTTCCAGGAAGCCGGCTGCACTGTTGTTGCTGCAGCTGAGGCGCAGGGGCGGCGTCAGCGCCGGCCTCGTGCTAATGGCGGCCACGGCCGACCTCCCTCTCCTCTCCGCACATACCGCCGCCGCGCGAAACTGTTCAAGCCTATTATAAGCTGCCCCCGTTAGGCGGTCTGCAGGTCCGGCGCTGGTTTGCAGAATTCGCGGCCAACCGCAGCCCGAGTGCCACCGGTGACGCCTTGACCGGCTGTTGGCGCTCTCTCTCTCTCTCTCTCTCTCTCTCTCTCTCTCTCTCTCTCTCTCTCTCTCTCTCTCTCTCTCTACGCACGCACGCACGCATTAACGCACGCACGCACGCACGCACGCACGCACGCACGCACGCACGCACGCACGCACGCACGCACGTACGCACGCACGCACACACGCACGCACGCACGCACGCACGCACGCACGCACGCACGCACACACACACACACACACACACACACACACACACACACACACACACACACACACACACACACACACACACACACACACCGGTAGTGTTGGGTTGTTTCGTCACCCTCAAAGTGAACCAGAGGGCGCATCATGAGTTCATGAAGGAGCTGAGCTGCCTCCGACGAGGAAGGGCAACTGTAAGCGTAATAGGCAGCCAGTCAGGTATAGCTGACAAAATTATATTTCTGAGTTAGCGCCCTAAATGGTTTTGTCCTGGGACAGCCTGTGTCAGTAGTTGTTACTGTGCTAGCGGCCGGAGATGAAGTCGTTCCCGGGCAGCTGGTTTGACTCTGTGTCAGTAGTTGTTACTGTGCTAGCGGCCGGAGATGAAGTCGTTCCCGGGCAGCTGGTTTGACTCTGTGTCAGTAGTTATTACTGTGCTAGCGGCCGGAGATGAAGTCGTTCCCGGGCAGCTGGTTTGACTCTGTGTCAGTAGTTGTTACTGTGCTAGCGGCCGGAGATGAAGTCGTTCCCGGGCAGCTGGTTTGACTCTGTGTCAGTAGTTGTTACTGTGCTAGCGGCCGGAGATGAAGTCGTTCCCGGGCAGCTGGTTTGACTCTGTGTCAGTAGTTATTACTGTGCTGGCGACCAGAGATGAAGTCGTTCCCGGACAGCTGGTTTGACTCTGTGTCAGTAGCTGTTACTGTGCTAGCGGCCGGAGATGAAGTCGTTCCCGGGCAGCTGGTTTGACTCTGTGTCAGTAGTTGTTACTGTGCTAGCGGCCGGAGATGAAGTCGTTCCCGGGCAGCTGGTTTGACTCTGTGTCAGTAGTTGTTACTGTGCTAGCGGCCGGAGATGAAGTCGTTCCCGGGCAGCTGGTTTGACTCTGTGTCAGTAGTTGTTACTGTGCTAGCGGCCGGAGATGAAGTCGTTCCCGGGCAGCTGGTTTGACTCTGTGTCAGTAGTTATTACTGTGCTAGCGGCCGGAGATGAAGTCGTTCCCGGGCAGCTGGTTTGACTCTGTGTCAGTAGTTGTTACTGTGCTAGCGGCCGGAGATGAAGTCGTTCCCGGGCAGCTGGTTTGACTCTGTGTCAGTAGTTGTTACTGTGCTAGCGGCCGGAGATGAAGTCGTTCCCGGGCAGCTGGTTTGACTCTGTGTCAGTAGTTGTTACTGTGCTAGCGGCCGGAGATGAAGTCGTTCCCGGGCAGCTGGTTTGACTCTGTGTCAGTAGTTATTACTGTGCTAGCGGCCGGAGATGAAGTCGTTCCCGGGCAGCTGGTTTGACTCTGTGTCAGTAGTTGTTACTGTGCTAGCGGCCGGAGATGAAGTCGTTCCCGGGCAGCTGGTTTGACTCTGTGGCAGTAGTTGTTACTGTGCTAGCGGCCGGAGATGAAGTCGTTCCCGGGCAGCTGGTTTGACTCTGTGTCAGTAGTTGTTACTCTGTAGGTAGCCAAGAAGTTGGCGTGTCTTAAGACGCAAATTACTCTCTTTTTTTAAGAATCGAAGTCCGCGCATCCCTTAAATTTTATTGGGAACCAATGAAGAAAACGACACTCCGGGGTTGGCGATGAGGTGGTGTGCGAAAGGGAATTCAACTTTCACGCCGCTCACCCAGGCTCAAATCCTCGGGCCGGTACTCTGCATAAATCTTTCCAATTCCCATAATACCCTCCCAACAGGGGAGAGTTGGCGACACTGTATGACATCAGTAGTCGGTATGCCGTAAAGCCCTAAAGTAGTTGACACCCCAGAGGTATATTTCAGCACATAACGTACATTGCAACACTCGAATACTTCAGAACGGAGCTCTTGTTTTTGATCCACTCTAGTTTTTGTTTGTAAAACAAGCTTTATCAGAACGGGCAACGACCTCCAGGCAAGGACACTGTATCCCACCGAGTTCGATGGACTGGGCTTCAGAAATGGTGCCCAATGTCTGATCATACTTTGCTGATGCGATTCAAACCTTGAAGCAACAGCTAGAACTTGTTAAGAAATTGATGACCTTGACCACCTGGTAGTATGCAACTTTTGTCAACTACGTAACCATTGGGTAAAAACAACGTGCATGTATGTTAGTGAGAACCGCGTGAATGGGAGCAAACTCTGACTTATTGGCTCTACTGGGTGAATCAAAAGTGGCTGACCGAAGTGCTGTATCTGTGTGTGGGTTTGCGGTCCTCCGCAATGACGCAGTGCTAGTGACTAAGATGCACGGACTTATCTTTCAGGTCCGTGGGTTTGTTTAGGACGCGGGAACCCATGGCGGCCCGTCAGAGCGAGCTTGGTCTAAAAGCACTTTTGTAATTCTGGTAGCCAGTTTCCTGAATCCTGCTTAACACATAGCTTTACTGCAAAAATGGAGTTTTTAATCAGACACTGCCTAGTATAGATTCCTGGTGTTGCAGAGCTGATTTAATCTTATAACTCCGGACACTATATGACCCTTTAGTCCTTAACATCTGATCAGCCCTGTAACCCAATTGATCACCATCAATCCAACACTGCCAAGCTGCAGGAAAAACTGCTGAAACCGATCAAACCAAGGAAAGAGCTGAGGCCCTCACTTTTCAGTTGGACGTTGGTGTCACTTAGCGTGGGTTTTGCACTGATTCCTGCCTTCACATTGCGTCAAAAACAGGCCTGGCGGCATGTTCAGAGGAACTGTGGTACCTCCGAAAATGGATTGTTTTACTTGGCTAGGCAGCAGGCTAGTAGAGTATCTCAAAACAACTGTTTGATGCCTAGTTCATTTATCCCAAACCTCCCTGTTAGTGGAGAAATAATGGTGAGTTTTGGGCAAAACTCGGCACGCTGGTTTCACCCACAGTTCAGAGCTTTGGTTTGCTTCCTCGAGTAGAGCCCTTCACCGTGCACGTGGCATCCCTTCAAAATTGATTTGCAGGGTATGATAATGCATGTTACTGGTCACATTTGTCTGAAGTGATTCACTAGTACATAATTGCTGGTCTACTAGACCAGAAAGCGAAAAAAGTAATTGCTGAAGACTCATCAAAACATATATTCTCCAGATGGTACGAATAATAAACATAGAATCAACTTACTTTACTACAAACAAAGAATAGCATGTCTAAAAGTAGAATAGTAGACATAACATAGGCGGGTTCAGGATTTCTGATCAGGGAAAGTGCTCCAATTGGCCCTGGATCCGCGTATGGAACATGCCTTACAAGGTAAAGTCTAATGGATGGAGTGTTGGCGCCCAGTTCACGCGGCCTTGGTTGGCGGCGGTGCTTGGTGCGCGGCGGCAGGGTGCGGAGTTGCTACCGACCACGGGCCCCGAGGCTGGGGAGGCAGGGTCCGGACGTGCCAGGTGTAGTCCGTGGGAAACCACCTTTTAATCGGGCTGCACCGGCCAGTGGGTGGCAGCGCGACTTCGGCTCTCGGCAGCCGTCGCTTTTGGGCAATGCCACCGACGGCGGTCACGTGGTATGGTGCGATCTGTGGGCGGGCCAGAGATCACCGTACCGTCCTGTTTGGCCTCACGGCTCTGAGCCGGGCCTCCGCGGCTGCACCGTGCAACGGTTCTTCATGTATCTGGACACCGGGATTTCCATGTTTGAAACAGATGAAATGACGATTAATTTGATAGTGTCGCATTATAGCAGTGAGCTTGTGCGCGGTCTTCTCTGTAATGCAGAAAGGTTTCGAAAAAACGACAGACCTGAAATTGACGGCCCGAGTTTTGGCCTAGAGGATCGACCCGAACTGCAAGTAAGTTCGGAGACGTTTCAAGCTGAACTTCTGCTTGAGCAATATGGATGAACGATAATTCTAATAGTTTGTTTTACTACGAGTAATAAAGTATTGCTATTGGTTACTACGAGTAATAAAGTATTGCTATTGGGCTGTTTCAGATGCGAATGCCGGCTTACCATTGCTGAACGTATACAAATATTATGATTTATATGCATGAATGCTCTCCCCTGCTCTATTTTCTGTAGAAAACCTCATTCCACCTCTCAACCATTCCGTAAAATGAGAGGGAGGGTGGAGGGGTGGGTGCACCACAGGTGCGCCTGCTGTTTGCTCTCGGTCCCAGTCTGATCTCATTGCCTGGAAAGCCCTGTGCCGGATCTCAGCCAGCCATGCACGGCACGAGAGCGCTGTATCGCGCTAGACTGAGCCTACAGTCGACACTCGACAATAGCCGAGTGCTGCTATTGCTGATCAATGCCTCCCCGTGCTAAATGCACACCTTGTTATAAGCTGTTAAGCTACTTAAAGAGTTTCCCACTTTAAGGATGGGTTTTTAATTGAGATATGAGCTTTGTAGAAAGTGCCCAGAAACCAGTACTGCCATAGTTCATTCACACAAAGCTCTCTGCACTACATTTCTGCACAGCTTAAGTTGAAAACAAACGGCTTTAAGATTCTAATTCACACCAGAAGGGTATCCTTTTCCATCTGGTTGCAACGATTTGATTAGTTTAATTACCGCTATCACATGATAAATGCGAATAATGACTACACTCACTGCAACGTTACACAGGGGGGGTAGGAGGGGTAGGTCCAGGTGCCCCCAATCCCCCGATCTTTGCCAATTGTCTTAAGAAAACGCATTTTTTCCCGATGTTGGGTACCGTTGCCCCCTCAACCCAGCCATTGACCTGGATCCAGCCCTGACGTTACATGCCACGAGAAGCACCTTAGCGGCTAGCCTGGTACACCTGATTGCACGCGATGCTTAGTTCAACCCAGGGTAGGAAAAATGCGATGTTTCTGTTCTGAGTGATTATTATTTAGTGCTTTTTATTTAGTGATTATTTTCTTTTAGTGCTACCGGCCTGCTTTAACATTTATGGTTTTGTAGAATTATATTCTTATTTATACATTTTGCGTTTTTCAACTCTTCTTGGTACTGAGTTTAGGCCTATGTTAGGCTGGAACAATTTTGACGTAATCTCATGATTTGTTTTTGACTCCGAGAATAAGCGTCGATTAGTATTGTCTCTTTTACGGCCTACAATTCTCTCCTTCAAGGTCGTCAAACTACGCCCTGACTTCTATACACCTTCCAGAAGATGATTACCGAGTCGGAGAGTGATAATAATAGTTGTTGGGGTTTAACGACACACCAACTGCCAGGGTCATACGGCGTCGCCAACTCTCACCCTGTTGGAGGGGATTTTGGGGATCAGATCGACTTATTTAGAGGCTCCGCCGGGACTTGAACCCGGGACCGGTGGCTTAGAAGACAAGGGTGCTATCCACTAAGCCACCTCATCCCCAAGAGTCGGAGTCAGGCTGGAATCAGCCCGGTGGGAGGGTCAAAAGGGCATCAGTCTGACACCTCAGCCTGTGATTCTGACGAGAATCAGTCTGGAGGATCAGATCGGCATCAGCCTGGTTGACGAGTCAGACCGTCAATTTGGCTGCTGAGACGGTAAGTCGTCTGGTGACTGAGCCGGTGAGTCAGACCGAAGTCAGTTTGACTGCGGATTCAAAACACCGTCAGTTTGACTGCTGAGCCGGTAAATCAGACCAGCGTCTGTCTGGTGGCTGAGGTCAGACCGGCATCAGTCTGGTGGTTGTGCCGGTGAGTCAGACCGGCGTCAGTCTGGTGGTTGAGCCGGTGAGTCAGACCGGCGTCAGTCTTGTGGTTGTGCCGGTGAGTCAGACCGGCGTCAGTCTGGTGGTTGAGCCGGTGAGTCAGACCGGCGTCAGTCTGGTGGCTGAGCCGGTGAGTCCGACCGGTGTCAGTCTGGTGGTTGTGCCGGTGAGTCAGACCGGCGTCAGTCTGGTGGTTGTGCCGGTTGGTCAGACCGGCGTCAGTCTGGTGGTTGAGCCAGTGAGTCAGACCGGCGTCAGTCTGGTGGTTGAGCCGGTGAGTCCGACCGGTGTCAGTCTGGTGGCTGAGCCGGTGAGTCCGACCGGCGTCAGTCTGGTGGCTGAGCCGGTGAGTCCGACCGGTGTCAGTCTGGAGGTGCGGTGTGGCTTAGTGGTGAGAGCTTGGCTGACGCCTCCGTCGGCGCAGGTGCCGCTTTCACTGGGGTCGGCGGGAGTGGCTCGTTAACCTCGGCCCGTCGTGTGTGCCGCACACTTCGCACTGTGGAAACACCAGCCGTCGGCTGGTGACTCGCACCCGCCGTCTCTACGTCTGTTGGGTCTACGTGTATTCGTTGTTATCGTGCGGTCAGTCCGTTCTGGAGATGAGTCCGTGCCTTCTGCACGGTCCACGCCGCCGGCGATAACATTGTCGTGGACACACCCACCACCTGCTGCTGTCTCAGTCCCTATTCCTAGCCTCGCTCTGGGCTTGCGTGCTAGCGGCGTGCACAGATTGGGCATGGGCTAATAGGCGGTATAAAGTGGGCAAGGTTGAGGGGGCAGTCAGCCACTAACCGCGACAGCTTCTGTCGGAGAACCGGTCTAGCCGGAGGGCATCAGCGACCAATCAGCTGTCCAGCCAGTGTGCTGGCTGCCAAGTCGATGTGCGGCGACAGAGGCTGGCCGGTCGGTGCCGTACCGCAGCTGTACGAGCTTGGTTGGCCGCCCCTCACCGCCGCTCAGGAGAGGGCGAGCTGCTCAACAGCGAGTGGTAGCCGCCACCAGATGATTGACAGTCTCCAGCATGGCCGCCGGCCATTCAGGAGACCTTGCATGATGGCCGGCCATACTCCGAAGGATAATAGCCACCCTTCTGGCGTTGGCCTCCGCTACCCCGCGTGTGCAGCTCTTTCGATTTCCAGCAGCCCGTCAACTGCACCCACAAGATATATGGTCCAATATAATGGCCCCAACTGCTGGTGCTCACGGAAGCAGCTTGCCAGAAAAGACCGACTTCTGCACGCTTCTGTGGCTACTTCCAAGTAGCATCCCGCTGCGCTTATTCTGTGCATTGCTCTTGGAGTGTCGTACCTCACGAGGGGAGGTTTTCTTGGCTCATCTTATCTGTAAGACCGTTAAATGAATAACCTTACTATTGCGAGAGGCATATTTTTCTGGGAATGAAAGGGAAAATATCAATACAGGGCAGCAGTGTTACTTCACGGATATGCCTGAGTGGACTTGTAAAATTAAGAAAAATTAAAACTCTAATTAGCAAAGAGCATAAACTCTGAGCTTTCCGCCTTGTTTTGATAGCCTTTGTCGACGAATCATCAGTCAAAATGGCATATTTATTATCGTTGCCGCTGGAAAAAAATCATTTTTATTTTTTAGTGCTAGTTCATTTGCTTTCCATTTTGTTGCTTCCCATCTCTAACTCTTTCACAGATCATCTCACTCCCTCCCTCCCTCACTCACACTCCTTCCTTCTCTCTCTCTCTCTCTCTCTCTCTCTCTCTCTCTCTCTCTCCTGGTATTTGGAGTAGTGTCGCGACGAAAATGCACCGTCACGTTAAACTTACCTTAAATAGGCCGAGTCACCTTTCCAGAATCTGCCTTACTATCGTCCTCTTAAAATCCAGTGAAAGCTGTGATGCTCGATTTGCACTAGCAGAACACAAGTAAGGCTACTGGCTTTCAAATTTGCCCTTCCCTTTGCTGAAGGTCTAAGGAGACCCCTTTCCTGGACTCATATGAACGGCTTAACGACCTAAGAGTGGGCGAAGAAAAATTACACGTAAGCAAGTTAAATGAATTTAAATGGATTTCATGAACTTTACATGCTGATGGCTGAATGCCGTTGTCAGAGGCGAGCCCTGCTGAACAGTGGGCGAAGTGTTAATGTTAATCTCTGGTTTCAGGTTAGAGCCGCCATCAGCCAGCGGGAACTGACCTGGAGCCGCAGTCAGCACAGAAGGCTACCCTGCTGTCGGTCCCGAGTCCCAGGCTGAGTCTGCCACCCACGCTGTACCGCCTCCTCCGTGTGGAGTCTTGGCAGCCTCTGCTGGCGGGAGGCCGGACCCTGGGCCCGGCGCCAGGAGCTGCTGAGGCGGCTCCATCTGCTGACGACCCGGAGGCATGCGCAGTCTGCGGTGCCAGTGAGCGGCTCCCAGCCAGCGTGCACGCTCTCCACTCATGGGCGAGTTCCACATGTACTCACTAGGTGGCAGCAAGCGTCACATGTCGGCCGGCAGCAGTGCCAAAATGCGCAACGACGCCAAGGCTGTGGTCAAAAGTGCCAAAATCTCCAGCACCAACCGAGTGCGCCGCGGGGAGTCGGTCAGCCCGCCCACGTGCAAGCCGCTGATTGGTCGGATCGCCGATGAAGTCAGCGGCTGCCATTCGGACAGCAACAAGGAGAACACCACGGTCCTGCGTGGCAAGAAGAAGCTGCCGTCATCGGCTGGAATTTTCGGGTACGATATCGATAACCTCAGCAGCTTCCTGGGTCAGGCTACCAGTCGGACGCCGGCCAACATCCCCATGGTGGTGACCTCGCGGACCGAGCTCTACGTCCTGGAGCCACCAGCCACACCTGAGGAGCCCACTGTGCCTATACACCTGGGACTAGTGGTTAACGCTCTATTTAAGCACCGACAGTGGCTTTACGTGCAGACCCCGCATAATCAGGAGGGCTACCTGGCGTATAGTGCATGCATGCCCCTGGGGATTATCACACGCCACAATTCATGGGGGACCGATCAATGCAAGACACTCGAGGTTGAAGGAATGACTGCTGCATGTTCCGTAAACAAGGGAAAGGACACGTTTTTGGAGAGGACTCCCTACCTGCCTCCCGTGGAGTCAGCGGTTCTACAACCAGCAGCGCAGAGGGAGAGTGCCGGTCAGCTGGCGTCGCGGCGTCCGCCGTTGCAGAACATGCAGTCCACCAGGTGCTCTGACGACGGCTGGCTGCGGCAGCGGCCGCCGCTGCCGCCACCACTGTCACAGAGTGACACAGACAGGGAGAGTGGCGAGGAGGTGCCGCCATGCCGCCGGCAGTCCCACCAGCGGGCGCCGTCGCTGACCGGCGCTGACCCCGCCACCGCGCCGCATGCGCACGTCAACAAGACCGATGCCGAGAAAATGTACGAGAACGTGACGGCGGACGGGCGGGCGTTGGGCTTGCTGCTGGAGCGACACCTGCGACAGGGCCGCGCCCGCAGCCGGCAGAGGGGTCGAAGCCACTCCGCTGGACGGCGAACCTCCGGCGAGCTGCGCAGCAGGCCGCGTCGCGACCAGAGCGCCCCTGGCGGCGAGCAGGCGCAACAGATGGCGCCACCACTGGAGCGGCAGGACGCACTGGACGGCTCACGACCCAGCGCTTTCCATCGTCTGAAGCCCAGCTCACCTCCGGCCTTCAAGTCGGTGGAGGCGTTGCGGCAGGTGGAGGCACCATCTCACCCCTTGGTGGCTCCGCGCAGCAACAACAAGGCCGTGATTTGGAAAGAGTTCGCCAGCAGAGGACGGAACACGCTGACGGTGAAGCCGGGAGATATTGTGATACTGCTGAACACCTCGGTGGGGGATTGGTTCTGGGTGAAGGACGCTGTTGGTAGGGAGGGCTACATACCCTCCATTTGTGTTGGCTCTGGACCTCTTTGAATCGGCCGGTATCAGATGGAATCTCATGGTGCTGCTGTCTCAACAGTATGGCCAGCATCTAACGGCGGCGGGTCCGTGAGGTGGCCTGAAACACAGCGTAGTGCCGTGACTGTTTTGTGATGTGGGGACGATGTGAGGCGATGACTTGGGGAAGAGGTCTTTCAATAGATGTGGTGAGTGTGATCGCACGTTTTGCCCTCGAATCCCGAGAGCTGCGTGACCAAGCGTACTTTCAGAAATAAGAACGTCAGAGATGTCTAAATCGGGTGGCGCAGTAACCGCCCCTGGTTGCAACCAAATACGTTTTATCTGTGATTTTGTGCTAATGTCGTTTTAACTTGCAGAAGCATGCGAGGTCAATATACTTACTGACAAAACTACCGCAGCCTTTGCCAGGTAATGACCAGACACGGCTCAAAATTCGGACGTCCAGTCTCGGGGGGGCAGACGCGGGGCACAGAGCCCAGTTTGCCGTAGTGCTTTATAGTGCTGTCTTTAACTCGGCACCGACTGGGCTCTTTTCGTGGCTACCACTTCCTGGTGCTGTCCGATAACCACTCTCCCGTCCCACGGTCGTGGGAACCAGGGTCGGCAAAATACCGGTAAAAACTAGGTTTATGCCAGCCAATGGCATAAACTGGTAAATACCGGTAATTACTAGGAAAAGTGGCAAAAACTGGTAAAAAGTGGGAAAAACCTTTAAACTGACAATGATAGACCAGAACGTCATTTAACACGCGCATTGACGGGGGCGGGTACCCGCCCCCTCGGGTTTTTCGGAAGCATAAAAACGGCGGCGCGTAGCGCAACCGTACTTGGCATATCTTTTCCCTCATCATTTTTACAACTTCTGTGAAAATTTTAAGGTTAGGTCATCTCAGGTCAGGTCACCAGTACAGGTCAAGTGACCTGACCTCAAAACAGGTTTAAGATAGCATAAGTCGGAGCAGGGTGAACTTATCCGATTGAAACTTATATCACATAATGGGCCCACCGAGTTCTCTAAGATATGTTCCCATATTTTTGATATCGGTGACCTAAGGTCAGGTACGAGGCATGACCTCTCCATTGGAAATACATGGGAAAAATGGTTTTTACTGTATAACTCAGTAACATATAATGATAGAGCGTTTACTTTAGCTTCCTTAGACTCGCCTTGGCTTTGCAGTTCTAATGATATGCATTTTATATAATTTGACCCTGACCTGACCTCAGGTCAGGTCAAATCCTTGATTTGACCTACCAGGGTCAAGTTATATTTCATTCGATTCGGCTTGCTGCGAGGATTCATATCGCTGAAGCCGTTTTGCTCTATCTTTATTTGTTCAGATGTAATGGCCGAAAAACTTAATTTACATGTTATCCCTATTACGGCATGTTTTGACCTCCCGTGACCTTAAATTTGATCTGACAAAAAATGGTTCAAATATTTTCGATGGAGAAGTGGATGGGCTACCCAAAGCTCTTTACCGTTTTTCGCTACCTACTGTGGTTCTCGAGATCTTAGGGGGGCGGGTACCCGCCCCCCTCGTCAAAGCGAAGGTGGCTCAGACCCCCGTCAATGCGCGTGTTAAAGGCCATAGAACAGTTGTAAATGTGCAGCAAATGATGATATTGGCATGGTCTCTGGTCAAGACTGGTGTGTAAGCAGGTATTTTATTTTCTAGGCATCATGGTTCAGAATGCTATGAATAACCAGCTTACACTCAAAACTCTGGAATATGTCAAAAGTGATAATTCGAATCCGTAGGTACCGGACGTACATCACTGAAAACGTGGAAAGGTGAGATTAGAAAATCAGCATGGTTTCAAACATTGACAAATCCTACCTTTCTTCTTCTTCACTGACGGGCACTCAGGTTCCAATGTCTGAATATGCATCCGCTTTGGGCCTTTGATATATTTTTGTCCAGTATTATGAATGGAAACTGATTATTCCTCTCATTTTTAAGTACGCAGTTCATCGATTTTGCAGACTGATCAAACAGAATAGTGACATTTCTGAATGGTACAGTTCAGGCCATTTTTAACATGTTAACTAGGGGGCCATTTGGCCCCCAGTCGGCCGAAATACCCCCCCCCAGTGCCCGGAAATTGGCCCCCAGTGAAATAGCCAGATGACCTAAAATTGAACAAACGCAACCTCACCTGACGAAAAGAAGACATAACACCACCCGATAATAACAATTTTGCTATATTGCTCATCCCACGTTAGCAATCCACAAAAATTGTGTTAAAAATTTCCATCAGTGGCTGTCTTTTCCATCGTGCTCAAATGAAACAAAGCGCGTAGTTACGGGAAATCCCGGCAAAGCAGCCTCAGCACCAACTAATCACAATGCTGGAAATAGCCTACAACCAATGAAACATCGTGTTTTATCCGGCCGGAAGCCCAGCCAGTAGAGGAGGATTGCAAGATGCTCTCATCTCACACGCGTTGTCAACGCTCAGAGTTCGTTCGTGGATTAGGCAGAACCCCATGTAGTCACAGCGCGTCAGACTGGTTGCTGATGTGGCGTTGCGAAGGGCTTAGCCTATTTATTCATTATTGTGGTGGTAGCATTGGTAAAAGTTATAGCGAGATCGCGGCATATTTTTTCTGTAAGTTGATAAGTTGTTAGTGGGCCCTTCTCATCGATTCCTTGATGTTGTAAATGGGGAGAGATTACCATGTTCGGCCAGCCTTTCGTCAGAATCAAAACTGTCTCCCGAGAAACACTTCTAACAGGGGAAAGAGTTGGCGACGCCAATGACTGACAGTTGATGCATCGATAATCTTCAAAAATTATTAACTGGTTTTTTGCACTACATTCCCTAGATGGTTTTGACAGCAACAGTCACACATCATAGAAGGTTTGTACATAAAAACCTGTCTCGATTTAGCCTATAAACCACATGTGATCGATACTTTAGGAATTTAATTACCTCGCTATACTCATAATGAAAACGAAGAAAATAGGTTATTCATTTCCGAATACATTGCGGCAGAATCAGGGTTGCCAGGCTGGCAATTTTGTGGCCAAATGTTTCGAATTTGGGCTTTTTGTTGTGTTTAGCCGCACGATTTTTTCGGTTGGCCCTCTCTTGGAATTTGGCCTTCTTTGGCCTCTTTTCTAGCAGCTGGCACCTAAGCTCTTTTTGTTTTTCCCCTGTATAAATATGGTTTCTCTTGGCCTTTTCTGGGCTTGAATAAGATTGTCTGACGCCAATAAAGGATCAGAGCTGCAGAAAAACTGCTATGCCAGTGGGAGGAGAACTCTGTAAAAAAACACGATCATAAAAATGGCAGGCACCGGAGACCGGAAGCGAAGGATGTGATACTATAGGTGCCCTTTGGAGGGAAAGTCGATGGCAAAGTATGCTTTGAGGCTCCATCCTCCCCCTCCCACTTACCAAAATCCTATATACACCACTGTTGAAAGAGCAAAAAACTCACAGTTGGAAAATGACCCGTCGGCGATCGACGTCCTCGACTGACCCTGGTGTGATGATGCCAAACAGCGATTTTTTATAGGTTTTTATGGAGGGCAGGAGCGGCTATTGAGGGACTCGATATGCATATTACGTTTCTCGCCTTTCTTATGACATTTTTTATGACGCCTTTTATATGACGTTTTATGACATATGCGTTTGTGTGTGTGTGTGAAATACACGTGTGTTGATTGATTGATTGAAAAAGCAGGAAAATATCAAATGTTGGCGGGGAGTGGTGGGGCTAAGACAATTGATGGTGCTAAAAAATGTTCTGGTTATGTGGATACAATTATTTGATAGCCATGCAGGATTGAAGGGGCACTCCTGGCCTCCTATCAACCCGCGCCCCACCGGGGGTCCAGCGCCATCTTCGCCCCACCGAGGGCATCGATGAGCCCCTTTCTAACTCCGAAAATATGGGGATAGCGCAAATCTGTAAAGTGCATTAGGAAGCTCATGTGACTTCAGTATGATTTTACTTTACATGTTTAAGCGCTCAGGAGAATGGTTTGACCTCCAGAGGTCAAGTTTGGTCAAGACAGGCTATTTCTACTAAAATATAGAATGCTTAAGAAACCTGTGCATGGCTCTCATGCCATTAGAACTATTGAAATTTGCTATAGTATGCTTGTTAGGAAAGTGCCCGGACTTTTTCTGCTCTGCGGAACATAATGACCTCCCGCCCATGGTTTGACCTCCGGAGGGCACCTCTTGACCTAACATGACCTGAGGTAATGAAAGATCAGAAAGTGACCTTGCCGTATATCAAAAGGAAGCCATTGATGAGACATACACGATGACGTTTAATTCAGCGCTCTAGCTCGACGAGACTAAAAATTATTGTCAGAATACTGTTTTTACCCCTGGTGATCTGTGATGATCCCAGATAGATCAAAAGGAAAATATCGCCCCTGGAATCCATGAAAGGGTAGCCAAGAATGCTTTTCTGAGAAATCTGAAAATTTGCAACCATTTTTGCGACCTTTAGATCATAAGACAGCTTTTTCCTTGCTTTTTTATGGGAGATCACCAAATATAAAAAATCCAGATACACAATTTGTAGAATCTGGAAGGGTCATCAAGTTTAAATAAAGCTACGTTTCGAAGCTCTTGGAACGGCTGGTACAGGCGCGACTCATCCACCTCCTGGAGTCACGTGAGCTCCTCTCCCCGAACCAGGCTGGATTCAGAAAGCAACGCTCCACAGAAGACCAGGTGCTGCGGGTTACCCAGGCAGTGGCGGACAGTTTTCAACGCCGAGAAAGAACAGTGATGGTACTCGTCGACTTTTCGCGGGCCTTCGACAGGACCTGGAAGACAGGCATCATCTATAAGCTCGCTGCCATGGGCCTACCGCGCTGCTACACTGCCTGGTTCCGCGCCTTTCTCTCTGATCGCCAGGCGTGCGTCTCGATCAGATTAGAAATGTAGCAACTGTAGAGCTCAAAAGTTGAAGTGAGGTTACCTCAGTTGACCTTGCCTGGTGACCTGATCTATTGTGGCCCGGGGTAAACAATTTTTAGCGAGGGTGGTAAAACGATGGGCTGAGATGTAGACCCCTTAACCACAGTTGCCGTGAAAATGTTTCACTCGGCTGTGATTAAGTTTTAGTGGTAAGACCTCGTCGCGCCATTATATGATGAAAAAGATGTTGGTTCCTCTTTCTTCTGTATTGCCTCGCGTTGTGTAAAGGCAGGTTATAGCAGCGATGAATATAAGTCCAACAGGTATTAAAGCAGTCGGTCTTCACTCGGAATGGCAGCGCCAATTAATATACGTAGAGGTGTCGAATAAAATAAGCGTCGCTACAGATCACTCACTCTCTGTCAACCTATCTTCTACAAGCGTGATTAACGGTGACCTAGCCTAATCCAGCGTGACCTGGCGTGGTCTTGCATGGTCTGACGCGATGCCGACCGTCGCCGGCGCCTGACTGCAGAGGTCCGCTGGTGAAGACGGTTCTAAGCGCACTCCCCCGAGACAACAGCGGGTAGCCAGTTACATATGTCCATCTCACCGAAACAACAGGGAAGTGGACGCCCACCACACACGCCAATGAAATCACTGGATTTGTGAAAAAGATAGACGTCACAGCAACGTCAGAAACTGATGAAAGCTTTCATCAGGCAACTGTAGAAGCACCGGGTTACAGAAGTCATACGCATGACATCACCTGCCTGGGCCGTCGCTCGCTGTGCCAGAGCACTGGACACCGGATGCAAAGTCATCAAAACGCGGCGCGGCCGACGTCTCGGGCCAGCTCTGGGCCGTGGCAGCGGGGGTGGCTCGCCACACCATGCATTCATGACTACATGCTATGAATATTGAAGTAACTGAGTTAGAACTGTAACAGGTGAAATATGTTGTGGAAATTAGCATAATTAGGTGTCATTATTAATTTTTGTTACATCACATCGCGAGGTCCTTAAATGAGATTTTGGTTTTAAATCATCCAAAATCTTCGTTTGTACGATTACACAATAATATGGTTCACTCGTCATTCGGATACTTGCTCGAACATACACGCGTCACATATATCACTTTCCATCATACGCTAGATCCATGAACGTGTCTCTGGAATCACTATTTTCACTGATGTCCATGATTGGTGCTTGAACCGAAGGTGATGCTTTTGGAGAGGATTGAAAGGTTTCCAGACGTTTCCGCCTGAGGTTACATTTTCGTAACCTGGTTGAGAGAGTGGTTAGTAGGAGTATGAATATTAGTATCTGTTGAATCATCATTCTTTAGCACACAAGCAGATGAGTTTCTATACTGAAAAGCAACTTAAACTAACATCTTTATACGACAAGTAGATGCGTTTGACCCGTTAACTCATGCTATAATAAAATCATTTTCGCTGAAACCATCAAGGTCCTGATACGTCACCTTACGGTAACCAAATGGTTCTTTATCATAACCATTTTTGTCCAGATTACATACACTTTACTCTCCGGTAAAGTAGACTAACTGATTGCACAAAACTGATTGTGATGTCAGTAACATGACTTGATTCTCTTACGTTATTTCTACTCATTTCACTTTCCAGTGAAGTACACTTTGCTATCTCCATAACACAATTCTTACTTTAACAACATGGCGACTATATTGTTTAACAGATCCTTCTTTTGTTCAGCACTTAGTGAAGAACTGCTTGTCTCCACGTTTTCCTTCTTATCCTTACTTGCAGTATTTACATTATTTACATCTGTACAATCCAGATCCGATATTTCGGAATCTGAGATAAAATCTTCTGCAAGGATTTTATCAGGGGACAATCACTGTCAGAATCTGATTCACGGTCACGCTTGACTGGTACAATTTCATCCATACCTACTTCTTCATCCGAATCCACTGTTTCACATGCCCGTTTAGATTCAGGCAAAGGAGATTCTAAAGTGCGTTTTTCACAAGCTGTTTTCTCTTCTTTAATTTGTTTTGCCAATTTAGCCAACGGAATGTTGTCTTCTTCGTCTGAGGAAGAGTTATTCATTCGCTTTGCCAGCCTAGATAGCGGAATGTCATCCTCGTTATCGGATGAAATGTTCGTTTTTGGTGAGCCAGAACATGGGTTAAGTTGAGGGTCAGATGATTTTAGCTCCGAATTTTCTACTGACACAGATGAATCATCTTCATCTTCATAGTAAGCAAATTTTGAAGCACGCACAGGCTGAGTTCTCAATGGGATCCTTGATTTCATATTTTCTTCATGTTTTCTATTGATATGGGTCGGATCATTGGAAACATTACACCAAGGGGTGTTAGGATCTGCGAGTTTCAGATTTTGAGCGTTAACTGTTTTTGTTCCTCCTTCAAGCTGATGCTTAATGACGAAAGTGACGTCACTAAGTGCTTTCACCACACGGTAGTAGGGTTTCCAATGGGAGGTTAATTTTGTAGTGGAGCCAGGAGCAGTGGAGGGATCGCGGAAATATACCATATCACCGACTTTAAATTTCACGGGTTTTGACTTTCTATCGTAATACACCTTGTTCTTTTCATGTCCTAGAGCCAAATTATGACGTACTTCATGATAAGCACGGCTGAGATTTTCAAGCATGGCGGGAAGGTACTCTTCACCTAGATATTTGTACTTCGGTGACAGTAACGTGTCCATGGGAAGTACGGGATCGCGGCCATGTAAAATGTAAAATGGGCTGTGTTTCGTGGTTTCATTTTTAGCGGTCCGATATGCTGAAAGTACTGATGAAAGTTTGGTATCCCAATCACGTTTATTTCTACTCACTAATTTAGCTAGCATGTCGTTTTGCACACGGTGATACTTTTCACACCGTCCGTTTGACTGAGGATGGTACACTGAGGTTCTGATGTGTTTGATGTTGAAAAAGGCCGAAATTTGATCAATGATTACATTGCAAAACTCTGTGCCATTATCTGACACTATGACACGAGGGCAGGAGTGTCTGGGAATGATGTGCTCTATGAGAACCTGAGCTAAAGTTTCTGCACTTTTTGAGTCAGTTGCAAATGATTCAGGCCAGCCAGAAAACAAATCGACAATGTTGATTATGAAACGGTTTCCGTTGTAACTTTCAGGGAATGGTCCACATGTATCAATTGCAATCATTTCAAATGGGTATTTTGGAATCTGCATGTCCTGAAGGGGTGGTCTTTGTTTCTTGAGCTTTCTCATGTTACATGCCACACAGATTTTGAGATGGTTTACTACATCACGGTACATTCCTGACCAA
Source organism: Lepas anatifera (assembly GCA_034440635.1). NCBI lineage: Eukaryota > Metazoa > Arthropoda > Thecostraca > Lepadidae > Lepas > Lepas anatifera. Next base: position 45,252 of record JAOTON010000304.1, on the reverse strand, counting down.
TAGTAACGAGACCTAAGTTTGTCATATGTTTTATCTATGCCCAAATGTCCACCAAAATATCCAGAGTGAATTTCCTCTACTAATGGTTTCTGAAGAAACTTGGGTATACAAATCTGAAGTCCAGGATGAGGGTTGCATTTTGATGTGTCTGAAATACGATACAGAATGTTGTCCAAAACCACATAATGTTTGAATGCGCCCTGATAATTCGGATCTTCTGGATTTTGCAGGATCTGTATGATCCTTTGAATATACTCGTCTTCACTTTGAAGAGTTTCGAGATCTGGGTGCTTTTCTAAGAACTCTTTGAACTTCTCCTTGTGATCGGCTTTCTCATCAGTCGGGCAGGGTTCGACTGTTGGATCCAGTTGCACTGGAGGTGCATGATCAGAATCAATAATGTTGACCTCGTTTGGAGGTTCTAGCCTGGAAAGGCTATCAGCCACTATGTTTTAACGACCAGTGACGTACTTAATATCGCAGCCATATTCATCCAGAATGATGGCCCAACGCTGAATGCGTGGATTTCGCATCTCAGCAGTAAACAAATGCTTCAGGGGCTTGTGATCCGTCATGATTGTGAATTTTGAGCCAAATAGATAAGGACGTAATTTCTGAACAGCATACACAATAGCATACGCTTCTTTCTCGATGATTGGCCAATTTTGCTGAGTTTTACTAAGCTGATGGGACAGATATTGGATTACACGCTCACCTTGTTCATCCGTTTCTTGAACGAGGGCAGCCCCGATTGAGTGATTTGAGCTGTCCGTGTACAATCTGTACGGCTTGTTTGTGTCAGGATAAGCCAAAATGGGGGCTTCAGTGAGGACAATTCTCAAAGATTCGAACGCTTCTTGACATTCATCTGTCCAAATGAAACGAGCATGTTTCTTTGTGAGTTCAGTGAGGGGTTTTGCAATTTTTGCAAAGTTTGGAATGAAACGTCGGTAGTAGGAGCACATGCCAATGAAAGAACGCACACCCTTCACGGTAGTTGGAGGTGATAGATTTCGTATGACTTCGACTTTTGACGGGTCAGGCTGAATGCCACTGGCCGACACGATGTGGCCCAAGTACTTGACTTCTTGTTTCAGAAAGTCACACTTTGACATTTTCAATTTTAGGCCAGCTTGGCGAAGCCTGCTGAAGACTTCTTCAATGTGCTCTAGGTGCTCTTCAAATGTCTTTGAGAAGATTATGACGTCATCTAAGTATGCCAAAGCGTACTTATGCTGAATTCCGTGCAGAACCTTGTTCATTAGCTCAGAGAACAGTCCTGGAGCGTTGGTGAGACCAAATGGAAGACAATTAAATTCAAAGAGTCCTAGGAAGCATGTAAATGCGGTTCTATCTATGGAATCTTGGTCAGCCATAGCAATTTGCCAATATCCACTTTTGAGGTCAAGAGAGGTGAAGTATTTCGATCCTTTAAGGGATGCCAAGATGTCATCGATGCGTGGAAGCGGATAGCTGTTTTTGACAGTCACCTGATTGAGTTTTCGGTAATCTACACAGTAACGTTTTCCTCCATCTTTCTTCTCGACAATGACGATTGGACTAGCCCACGGGCTCTGACTGGGTTGGATCACACCTGCTTTCAGAAGCTCATTGAGGTGATCCTCTACCATCTGACGTTGACTGAATGGGAGGCGATAGGGCCGTTGTTTGATAGGAGGGTGATTTCCTGTGTCAATTTTCATTTTCACAAGGTCCGTTCGACCGAGATCGGTTTCACTTTTCGCAAAAAGATCCGAGTTTTGTTCGATAAGTAGTTCGATCAGCTGTTTCTGGCTCTCAGGCACGTGAGAGAGATCAGCTGTTTGGATTTTCATCGCAGGATCCAGATCAGGATGTGAACTTTCTTGGGGTTGTTCATTGGGTGTACTTTCCTGAATGCTATTGATCTCTGACGTCTCTACTACTTCGGCAAGTCCAATGACCTGGCGAGGCGGAAGAGTATAGTCACGAGTGGTCGTGTTGACGATCACTGCTGGTAAGTGACCTTTTTGGTTTGGGCGGCTCACTGAGTTTAGTACCAAGAGTCCTGGTTCCTCACAGAAATATGGGGTGTTGTTCAGTGGCTGCACTGTACAGTCCTGATCGATGAGTTGGACTCTGTTGATGTACGCAGGTACTTCAACATATGACTGCGCTGGGATGGTAGTTTTCTCAGGCAGCCTCACCAATGAGGTGATGGACTGACAGTTGAGGCGTTGTGGTCTCAGTGGGATGACATTGTTGTGGATGTTCATGGTTTTCTTTCCAAAATCAAGTTTTACACCAAACTCGCTGAGAAAGTCATTTCCCAAGATGCATGAGTGTCTGAGACCTTTCACAATTTGAAACTTGAATTTTCTGCAGAATTTTGAGACTTCTACTGGCAGTTGTGCTGTTCCAAAATTTTTAACTTGTGACCAGTTACTGACTCGAGAGGGGCACAATTTGTTGTGAAGTCAGAGACATGCTTTGAACAGATTTTGTCAAAGAATTCTTTTGAAACGATCGAAATGTCGGCTCCAGTGTCGACAAGGGTATAGGCTTTTCGATTTCCAAGATATGTCCAGCACATAGGAGTGTCCTGTTTGATGTAGATTCTAGCAATATTGTCCCTAGGACCATCGGGATCAGGGGTTTCCAACTGTTCGGTCCTGGTAACAGAAGGACATCTTAGTTTTCCGACTGTTGTTGGGCAGCTAAGTTAGCTTGTTTCGCCCTGCACACTCGCTGAGTGTGTCCAACTTTTGGCAGAACGCACAGATCGGACGACCGTCTGGTGTCCATTGATATCTTTGAGGGGGCTGGTTTGACTCTGTCCCCGGCTGAAAAGCTTGTTGGTGCTGACATGGAGCTCTTGGAGGCTGACTCTGAGGTCGCCTCTGCCACTGGTTGGGGCGTTGTTGCCTTTGGAATGGGCGTTGGTTCTGGGGTTGCGCCTGGTATTGGCGTCTTTGCTGGGGATGCGTCTGGTTTGATGGCTGATACGTAGGGTTGGTTTTCTGATTTTTCACAACATTTTTGGTCAGTTTATCTAGTTTTGATCCAACATCTGACAAACATTTCTCCAATTTCTCTATCCTGTCGTTTTGGGAGTCGTTACGAACCACATCAATCTCCATGGGCTCCTCAGTATCGAGTTTTCCTCTGCAAAGTTCGAAAGTCCTGTCGGTTTGCTGTTCTTCACTAGCAAATTTTACTGCATCCTGAAGGGTTGAGAACTTTTTCCGAATGAGGGCTCGGGCGAGGCGATCATCGGATACGCCTTTTTGGAACACTTCTACAAGTGTTCTTTGTGAGTCTGCACTGTTTGGGTCATCAAAGACCTCACTTGCAACGTCTTGGAGACGTTCTGAGAAGTTTTGCATCAGCTCACCCTTCTTTTGTCTGATTTTGTGAAGTTTTTCCCTCGCACAGTACGGGTCTTTAAGATCACTGTATCTGTCTCTTAACTGTCTCTTTAGTTCCAGCCACGTGATGTTAGGATTTTGAGTGATCAGTCTGCAGGCAAATTTTCCTGCGGGTCCGCTCAATGTTCTAGTAGCCAGAATTTTCATCCGCTTATCATCGGCTGTGCAGGCTATCGAATCCATATCTCTTGCCCAGTCATGAAATTTGTTGGAACTTTCCCCAGAAAATGATAGAACGTGCTGTGTGAGACCTTGGATTCAATTTCCATCGAAATATCTTTCATTGTTTCAACAAGAGTTTGTTCGGCCATGATTCAAATTATGCAAAATTTCAACACAATATAACAACAGCTTATGAAGATTCAACAGTTAAGGATGGATAAGGAATCACCTTACTTGTAGCTGATGAGATGATGTCAGAAGACTGAAGGCGAAGATGCCAGTTGCCGTTGTTCACCGGTGGATGAACCGGAGATGCTGTCCACACAGTACTGAAAATGTAGAATGCTACGATGAAGAAGATGAAGAATGCTGTAATGAAGCACTCTTAACCTGAAAAAGAAATTGGCTGGAGCAGTAGAACGATGTTCCTGATGTCGGATGAAATGTTGGATGACCACGAAGAACTAGATGAATGATGAGTTGAAGTCCTTGAACCCTGAAAAAAATTTGAAGTGCCTTGCAGCCTGAAAAAAATCTTGACGAGTTGAATCTTGAATAAGAAGTGAAGTGACAACTTGAAAAACGAAGAACTTGGGATGGCTGTCGCAGAAAACGGTGATGACCTCTAGTTGAGATGAATCCTGGAACTGATAAACTCGACGATAGAATTGAAGATCTCGATGAACCAGCTTGTAAAGTTGACAGAAAAGTGTTAAAGATGTTTCCCGGCGTAGCTGGAAAACTGAAGTCCTTGAAGTACTTGTTGGCGAATTTTCGATTTTTCTCGGTGTCTAATTTTATCACGGGTCACGGTGCCAATTTGTCGTGAAAATGTTTCACTCGGCTGTGATTAAGTTTTAGTGGTAAGACCTCGTCGCGCCATTATATGATGAAAAAGATGTTGGTTCCTCTTTCTTCTGTATTGCCTCGCGTTGTGTAAAGGCAGGTTATAGCAGCGATGAATATAAGTCCAACAGGTATTAAAGCAGTCGGTCTTCACTCGGAATGGCAGCGCCAATTAATATACGTAGAGGTGTCGAATAAAATAAGCGTCGCTACAGATCACTCACTCTCTGTCAACCTATCTTCTACAAGCGTGATTAACGGTGACCTAGCCTAATCCAGCGTGACCTGGCGTGGTCTTGCATGGTCTGACGCGATGCCGACCGTCGCCGGCGCCTGACTGCAGAGGTCCGCTGGTGAAGACGGTTCTAAGCGCACTCCCCCGAGACAACAGCGGGTAGCCAGTTACATATGTCCATCTCACCGAAACAACAGGGAAGTGGACGCCCACCACACACGCCAATGAAATCACTGGATTTGTGAAAAAGATAGACGTCACAGCAACGTCAGAAACTGATGAAAGCTTTCATCAGGCAACTGTAGAAGCACCGGGTTACAGAAGTCATACGCATGACATCACCTGCCTGGGCCGTCGCTCGCTGTGCCAGAGCACTGGACACCGGATGCAAAGTCATCAAAACGCGGCGCGGCCGACGTCTCGGGCCAGCTCTGGGCCGTGGCAGCGGGGGTGGCTCGCCACACCATGCATTCATGACTACATGCTATGAATATTGAAGTAACTGAGTTTGAACTGTAACAGGTGAAATATGTTGTGGAAATTAGCATAATTAGGTGTCATTATTAATTTTTGTTACAACAGTGCTGTACATCGTCGTATTTCTGTTATTCTAAAAAAAAACCTTAGGGGGCCATCGTTGTTCCCCAGTTGGACAAAGGTTAAACGGGCAGTGCACTAAAAGAATATTGCGTCGAGTCGAGATCAAACTGCCAAACGTTAGTTTTAAACAGTGATACAAGTTGTACTTCAGTGAGTTTATTATTACTGTGAGGGGTCGTTTTAGTCTCAAATCTGACTTCTGTGATATTTGTTTTGCTGATTTAGTGAAAATAAGACTTGGTCCCTTTTTGGCCCTGCTTCTAACACTCGGTTTGGCCCTTTCCTGCTGAAAAAAACTTGGCAGCCCTGGCAGCATCTTTTATCTCTAGAAGATGGAAAGACACAAAAATTGGACAATTTTAACACTAGCGCTTCTAAGTCTTATTAACGCCCCCCGCCCCAAAACTGAGATGTTGATCCCCTGAAGACACATCATGGCCAGCACAAGAAATGCCCCCCCCCCCACTGACATTTCCTTAAAAGGCCCTGCCTTGCCTGGTGACCCTGATCTATTGTGGCCCGGGGTAAACAATTTTTAGCGAGGGTGGGAAAACGATGGGCTGAGAATGGAGCTACCATTGTGCTGGAGGAAGGCAGTTATCATTCCAATACATAAGAAGGGAAAGCCGAAGGGTGAGGCTGGCTTACCAGGGGCGATATTTTCCTTTTGATCTATCTGGGGTCATCATAGATCACCAGGGGTAAAAACAGTATTCTGACAATAATTTTTAGTCTCATCGAGCTAGAGCGCTGAATTAAACGTCATCGTGTATGTCTCATCAATGGTTTCCTTTTGATATACGGCAAGGTCACTTTCTGATCTTTCATTACCTCAGGTCATGTTAGGTCAAGAGGTGCCCTAAGGAGGTCAAACCATGGGCGGGAGGTCATTATGTTCCGCAGAGCAGAAAAAGCCCGGGCACTTTCCTAACAAGCGTACTATAGCAAATTTTAATAGCTCTAATGGCATGAGAGCCATGCTCAGGTTTCTTAAGCATTCTATATTTTAGTAGAAATAGCCTGTCTTGACCAAACTTGACCTCTGGAGGTCAAACCATTCTCCTGAGCGCTTAAACATGTGAAGTAAAATCATTCTGAAGTCACATGAGCTTCCTAATGCACTTTACAGATTTGCGCTAACCCCCATATTTTCGGAGTTAGAAAGGGGCTCATCGATGCCCTCGGTGGGGCGAAGATGGCGCTGGACCCCCGGTGGGGCGCGGGTTAATAGGAGGCCAGGAGTGCCCCTTCAATCCCGCATGGCTATCAAATAATTGTATCCACATAACCAGAACGTTTTTTAGCATCATCAATTATCTTAGCCCCACCACTCCCCGCCAACATTTGATATTTTCCTGCTTTTTCAATCAATCAATCAACACTATTCACTATTCTTTTCGGGGAGGGCGCAGGGAATCAACTAACCCTTACTAGCAAAAAAAAAGAAAAGAAAAGAAGATCAGCGCAGACCAGACTATTTCTCTTTTAAAAAAATATTAGGACTACGGAAGATGTACCCCTAAACAAAAACACACTAACTGGTTCCTCATTTGTTTTGTTTGAGCTTAAGTTCCATTGCACGAAGCCTGCTCTTTCATAAACCTCAGAGATGTTATGTGCCATAGTTTTGCTGCTGACCTTATTGGGCGGGTAATATTTGAATCCAGTGAGAGCATCTTCCTTTTGATTCCTAGAAAGTGCCTAGAGACATCGAGATCCGTTGGTAGCATTGTTTGTGAGAATTCCCTTGGCGTAAAATTCAGCTGGTCTGCAGCTCCCTTTCTCTTCCGTCTCGTAGAACGGCGTGGTCCAGCCATCTTAAGTTCAAATAAACTTTCTTTAATCACTCAACCGTCGCGCTTGCTCCTGCACTTTTTTGCACCGATGTCACTTCTCATCCATCAAGACTCGACCACGACTTGTTTGCTGCTGAATTTTTTCTTGCACGTTCGTGATATCTTCCTAGTTAAACTGCAATGTGTTTTCTTACTAAACGTCTCTTGCAGTGAGCTGGATCAGAGCAATACGTACGGCCTCTCGTTCCGCCCCGATGTCTCACCTCACACGGACAGGGTCAGTAGACGGAACAGTTGAAGTCACCAACGCAAAGCTGTGCTTTATCTTCATCGGGCACCCTGGTTCTCAATTAGCAGAGCCAAGCAGACCTTTCATGAGCTGCGCCCTGGATATCGGACACCAGGCGCGTGCCGCGGAGGCATTGACGAAACGGCCGAGGTGGAAACCGCCACGATAAACGTAGCTTTATGTACGGTGAAAACCAGCCAAAAGCAGGACCATGACCTTAAGATCCCCATCCCAGCCCTCCTTCCACAGACGTATTCAGGAGGTGGGAAAAGACCGTTTCTCTCTCGAATGCTACTGTGTTGCCCTTTTAATTAAACAACACAAACTTTTTTCAGTGATTAACTCTATGACCCTACCGAATCAACAGCCTAGATCCGCCCCGGGACCCCCTTGCAACAACGCAGTAACTCGGCTAAGATATGTTTCGAAGTTCATGACGGTTATCCATGCATTTTTGCCAGTATTTTGTCAACAATGTTTACATTAACGCGATCCTAGGTGTTAGTGCCCTATTCTTGCGGCGCTAATAGCTGGGTGACTGCGACGCCGGGAGGTGAAAATGTTGGCTTAGATTTTGATGTTTGGGAGGTGGAAGATGCGACTTCATCCCGTTTTGTTTGTGATTTCCACTCTATTCATGCCTATGCCCGGGTGTTTTCACTATTAATGGAAGCATTTGATATTTTCGTCCCGGCCTAATGAACATACCTACAGCAACTTTGTGCTCCCGCGCCTGGACCCTCAATTCGAATGGTGCTGCCATCTATGCGTGTTGGCCGAACTAAAGGTCACACCGGAGGTTCGTATGACGATCATTGAGCGCCTCTTACCTCTGACGGTTGCGGTTGGACGACTAACTGCACTCTGGTGGACTGTCGGCGAACTAAAGCTTACTTTGGACCAAAGGCTACAGCACCGATGATGAATTGCTTGACGGCATACCCACTGACATTTTATGTCAGTGGGAGCACGAAATGCCAAGGCTATACAGCGCAACCAGCCTTCACCCTGTTAGGAGGTATTAAGATGATCAGATCAACTTATTCAGAGGCACTGCTGGGACTTGAACCCGTGACCCATGGCTCAGAGACAGGAGCGTTATGCCCTAAGCGACGCATCACTGTGCAGCGCCGAGAGTGTTATGCTATACATACACATGAATTCAAACGCGGAGTTTCCGCCCTTTGAAATCGTATCGCTAGGGTCCCGAAATTTGCGTCCTAAAGGGCGAATAGGTGAGAGGTGACACTCTGTCAGGTACTTGTAACTTACAAGTTGTAAGATTAAAAGCTTTTGTCAGTGATACATGAAAATCACGGAATGATTCTAAATTGGTCTAAATACAGTTTTTAGTCCTTTTCTGGCCCATAGCAATACCATCACAGAGTCACATGGAAACCTTGCCGCGGGCCCACCAGCACACCACGTGCATAGATGACAATGGCCCATATAAAAACCACAACCGCCTATATGGATCCCACCTGGCACGCCCGCCTCGATACCATCTCCCTTGTGAACATTTGACCCACAAGAATACCAGTTCCAGACCATATGGGTGCCATATGAATGGCCCATCTTGAACCCATGGCCCGTAAGGGCCCACCTAGCCCGCTCAATACCCATATGGTTCCCATTACTGCTTGTTGGCAGGGTGTTGGAAATAGAGGTAGCCGGAAACCCGTTGGAAATAGGGTTAATATTTAATTTCTCGACAGACCCATTGAAGATGCACCTTTTTCAAAAATTTATCCCGCCTTTCGGGGGCCAAAGAAAGTTTGGCACCCCTTCCAGCGCTTTGGGGAGGAGTAATTGCCGGAACCCCCCTCCCCGCGTCCGCCAATGCTATGAGTCGCATTGTGAGTTTCCGCTTCTCGTTTCCCTTGGGAGGCGAGGGATAAGTTTATAAAGTGATATTTGGGAAAGGTGGAAAGCTGAGAAGGTTTACGGGGCGCCGAGTGCAGTAGATGCCTCAGGTTCACCTTTTGTCATTGACTTATACCGCAGCGGCACGCATTCTGCTGAAAAATTGATTTACATCGTTCAGCAGGTGTAGAAGAATATTTTAACCCACACCGCACCGGTGATCCGGTGCCAACTTCGCCCCACCGGGGGCATCGATGCTGTCCCTCTAACTACGAAAATATGGGGATGAGCGCGAATCTGCAAAGTGAATTAGAAAGCTTGTGTGAATTCAGTAATATTTTAATTCGTATATTTAAGCGCTTAGATCAATGTTTTGACCTCCAGAGGTCAACTTCGGTCAAGATAGGCTATTTCTACTAAAATATGCAATGCGAAAGAAACCTTGGCATAGCTATCATGCCATTAGAGCTATTGAGATTTAGTAAAAACATTCGAAAGGAAAATGGCAGGGCTTTCTCCGCTATGTGGCATATAATAAACTCCCGCCAGTGGTTTGACCTACAGAGGTCACCACGTGACCTAATTTATCCTGAAGTCACGAAAAGTCAGAAAGTGACCTTGCCGTATATCAAATGAAAGCCAGTAACAAGACACACACGATGACGTTTGATTCAGCGCTCTAGCTTGATTAGGTTAAAAGCTATCGTCAAAATACTGTTTTTGCCCCTGGTGACCTGTGAGGACGTCGGATAGGTCAAAGGGAAAATATCGCCCCTGGGATCCGTGAAGGGGTGTCCAAGAACGCTTTTCTGAGCAATACAAACATTTGCAATAATTTTTGTGGCTTTTAGATAAGAAGACAGCTTTTCCCATATTTTTTCAGTGGAATAGTTCACCTCGTGGCCTGGCCTCAGGTCACGAAATCGAAAAAATCCCGGATATGCATTTTGTAGACCCTGAAGGTTTCCTGAAGTACACGAAGCTTTAAATGGATTGGCTTAGAAATGTAGCTATCATAGAGCTCAAAAGTTGAAGTGAGGTGACCTTGGTTGACCTCGCCAGGTGACCTGACCTAGTGTGACCCAGTGTAAAAAATTCAGGGATGATGGGAAAATATTTTGGTGAGAAAAGACTCATCAACTGCGGTGCTGTGCCCCGCTGTTTTTCTGTTATTCCGGAAAACCTTAGGAGGCCATCGATGCCCCCGGTGGGGCGAGAATTAAGCTATTAACCTTATGAGGGGTAATTGTTGTAGTGTCTAACCCAGGTAAGGGGCGTCACCAAGGAGGGTAGAGTAAATAAGACACCTTATGAGGACGTCAAAAGTGACAAAGGTGGATCCAGGATTTCCAATCAGGGGGTATACATAATCGGAATAGGGTGGTAGTTAGAGCCGCAAACATTATCGGGATGGGGCACCATACGTACCAGGAACGAGTTGGGGCACATCCTATCACGGGAGCACCGATACTAGCATTCTAGGGGGAGGGGCGTCCGAGGTGGAAGCAGTGGTGAATACAAGAAGGGGGGCTATGAGGGGTCAAGCCCCTTGTACTGTCAGACTGCCTGTAGATAATGCGTTACACACAATGGCAGGCAAGAGTCGAGCATGAATTACTATAATGAATTACTGGATCCGCCACTGATGAGAAGTGACATTTCAGGGGGCACCATTAATCTTTGAAGAAGAGACGTGACATTTCAGGAGGAGCCGGAGGGGCGATCTTGCCCCTTCCTCGCCCCCGCAGGGGCGCAGCCAGGGGGCACAGGGGGCACGTGTCCCCATCGGTGCCGGGTGCCCTTTTGATTGCCAGGTGGTGTACCCCCTTTGGGCCATGCCACTCGAAATTTAATGCCCTGCGCCGTTGAACCTAGATGGAACTAGACTGCATTTAGCCATTTCAACTATTGTTTGACAATTAAGTGCCCTTTTGGTCAGCTAAGGCATTCTGTCGCCTTTCCAAGTACCCAGGAAGAGTATAGGCACGTAATCCGTTTCCAGATAATGCCTCATCGTCACCAATAATCGTACGGGCGGAGCTCACCTGGTGCCCCCTGGAGCTGATCATGTGCCCTCTGAGCTGATCTGGTGCCCTCGTAGTCAATCTGGTGCCCCCCTGAGAAAATAAGTGTGCCTTCTGAACCCATATAATACTCTCTGAGTTAGTCTGATGCCTCCGAGCTTACCTGGTGCCCTACTAGCTGTTTTAATGCCCATTGAGCTGATCCGGGCCCCCTGAGCTTATTTAATACCTCCCAAAGTTGATCTACTGTCCAGGGGTGCAGCCACGGGGGCACAGGGGGCATGTACCCCATCAATGCCAGGGTGCCCTTTTGTTTTTCAGGCGGTGTACCCAATTTGGGCCGTGCTGCTCGAAATTTAGTGCCTTACGCCGTTGAACCTAGGTGTAACTGGACCGCATGTAGCGATTCAAACTATTTTTTAGGAAATTGAATACCTTTTTCGGTCAACTAGGGCCTTCTGTCGCCTTTCCAAGCACCCGGGAAGAGTATGGGCACCTAGTATGTACCCACCTAACGCCTCATCGTCGCCAATAATCGTACGGTTGAAGCTAATTTGGTGCCCCTTGAGCTCATCTCGTGGCCTCTCCGCTTGTCTTGGCCCTTGAGCTGATTACTTGCCCTCCAAGCTGATCTGGTGCTCCGGAGTCAATCGAGTGCCCCACTGAGCAAATAATTGTGCCTCCTGAACCTAAATAATGCCCTCTGAGTTAGTATAATGCCCCCAGGCTTGCTTGGTGCGCTAATAGCTGATTTAGTGCCCCTTGAGCTGATTCGGGCCCCCCGAGCTGATCTCATGCCTCCCCAAGTTGATCTACTGTCTCCTAAGTCAATATGGTGCCTCTTCAGCTGATTAGGTGCCCCCTCAGCTGATTATTAATGTCTCTTCAAAAGACCTGGTACCCCCCTGCGCTGGTGATTGGTGTCTCCTTAGATGGTCTGGTGCCCCCTGAGCTGATTTGGTGGGCCCTGAGCCCATCTTGTGTCCCTTGAGCTGTTATGTTGCTCCCTGAGTTGATTTAGGCTCCTGCCATAAACCGGGGGCTGGAAGCTGATGTAGGCCCCCGAGCGGATCGATCTGGTGCCACCTGAGCTGCACTAATCTCCTGAGTTCATCTGCTGCCCTCTGAGCAAATCTGGTGCCTAAGCTACGCTGACTTGGGCCTCCTTACGTGATTTCATGAGCAGCTCTAAAGCCCTGGGCTGAGCTGGGCCCACGGAGGCTGATGAGGGCCCCTGAGATTGTATGGGGCTCCTGAGCTGATTAAGTGCCTCCTGACTTGATCTGGTATTCCCGAGCTGGTCGAGGACCACTGAACTGATTGTTTGTATCCGAAGCTAATCTGGTGTCCTATGGGCATCTGGTGTCCCCTGAGCAGCTCTGGGGCTTTTGAACTGATTGGGCCCCGAGCTGGTGAGGGATCCCTGAACTGATTAATGCCCCTGACTTGAACTTGCCCTCTGAACTGATCGATCTGGTGCACCCTGAGCAGATATACTGCCCCCTGAACTTAACTAATGCCCCCTGAGTCGATCTGGTGCCTGCTGAGTCATCAGTGTGTCTCCTGAGCCCATCTGATTCCCTCTGAGCCAGTCTAGTGATCCATGGCTAGTATGGTGCCCTTTAAGCTGACCTGGACCTCCTGGGTTGATTACGTGATTTCCTGAGCAGTTCCCAGGCCCTGGGCTGAGCTGGGCTCACAGGGGTTGGTGAGGGCCCTTGAGATGGTATGGGGCTCCTGAGCTGATTAAGTGCCTCCTGACTTGATCTGGTATTCCCGAGCTGATCTGGGCTCCGAGCTGGTCGGGGACCACTAATCTGATTGTTTGTCCCCGAAGCTGATCTGGTGCCCTATGGGCCGATCTGGTGTCCCCTGAGCAGCTCTGGGGCTTTTGAACTGATTGAGCCCCGAGCTGGTTATGGATCACTGAACTGATTAAGTGCCCTTGAGTTGATCTTGCCCACTGACCTGACTTGAGGCCCCTGAACTGACTCTGACTCTTGACTCTGGGGCCCCGAGAGCTGATCTGGGGCCCAAGAGCGGATCTGGGTTCTGAGGGTACCCTGAGCTGGTGTGGGCTCTGAGCTTGTGAGAGCCCCTAATGTTGGCTTGAGACCCCCTGAGGTGAGCTGGCACCTTAAACTGTTCTGGGCTTCTTGAACTGGTTTAAGGCCCTATGAGCCTATTTGTGGCCCATTGAGTTAGTGTGATGACCTCATCTCTAGGGCCAATGAGCTAGTCTAGTCCCTGGGTGAAGCATGAGCTGCTCTAGGGCCCTGATCTACGTCAGGGACCCTGAGGTGGTCTTTAATAGACAGATAATAAGAACACAAGGCCAACTCCCATCATCTCGGGGCGGGTTCACTGAGCTAGTCTAGTCCCTGGAGTCATAACTGGGGGGATGGGGGAAGCTGCTCTGGAGGCCTCTGGTCCACACTTGGGGGTCCCAGAGCTGGTCTTGAATAGATGGGGAATGAGAACACGATGGAAACTCCCCTTGTAAACTAGGCAACCCTGGTTATATAAATTGCTTATTATACTGGTGGATTCTGGGAATGGATGATAAAAAGGCATGTGCCCCTGAGTCCAGAGCATAGTCCCCTAAACCAGGATTTCTACTAATCAATTGAAATGAAGAACTAGTTTTCACAATTTTTAGCCCTGTTCCACCATCCCCATCCAAACCACCGGCCTGTTCACCTTTTCTTTACTCTCAACCATCGCCCCACCGGGGCCATCGATGGCCCCCTAAGGTTTTTCCGGGATAGCAGAAAAACGACGAGACGCAGCACCGCGGTTGAGGGCTCTACCTCTCACTGCATCATTTTCCCACCATCCCTGAAATTTTTAACCCCGGGTCACCCAAGGTCAGGTCACCAGACGAGGTCAACCAAGGTCGCCTCACTTCAACTTTAGAGCTCTGTAAGAGCTACATTTCGAAATTGATCGATTTGAAACTTCCTCACTTCATGACCCCTCCAGGGTCTACAATGTGTATATCCGGGATTTTTCGATTTCGTGCCCTGAGGTCAGGTCACGAGGTGATCTCTCCCATTGAAAAGCATGGGGAAAAGCTGTCTTATGATCTAAAAGTCACAAAAGCGACTTTTAGATCATAGCGAAAATGCTCAGCTTGATCAGAAAAGCGTTCTTGGACACCCTTTCATGGATTCCAGGGGCCATATTTGCCCTTTGAGCTCTTCAAGGTCATCCAAGGTCACCAGGGGTCACAAACAGTATTTTGACAATAACTTTTGACCTAATTAAGCTAGAGCGCTGAAACAAACACCATCGTGTTTGTCTTCTCACTGACTTTCATTTGATATACGGCAAGGTCACTTTCTGACCTTTCGTGACCTCAGGTCATCTTCGGTCACGAGGTGACCTCTGGAGGTCAAACCAATGGCGGAGGTCTTAACGTTTCACATAGCGAAAAAAGGACTGACAATTTCCTATCAAATGTAGTTTACCAGACTTCAATGGCTCTAATGGCATGAGAGTTATGCCCAGTTTGCTTAAGCATTACATATTTGAGTGAAAATAGCCGATATTGACCTAATTTGACCTCTGGAGGTCAAACCATTGACCTGAGCACTACAACATGCAGAGTAATTTCTGACTGAATTCACGTGAGCTTTCTATTGCACTTTGCAGATTTGCGCTAACGCCCATATTTTCGGAGTTAGAGGGAGCCATCGATGGCCCCCCGGTGGGCGAAGGTGGCGCTGGACCCCCGGTGGGGCGCGGGTTAAGTGTCACCGATCCTTGATAATATGGAACTTTTTTATATATATAAATTTTGTCCAAGTTGTTCTCAGTTCGACTGTTAGAGTCGGAGTCTCACTAAAGTCATCAAGGGACTTGTCACGGAGGCCCCGACCCCATCACCCGAACGAGCAACTCCCACAATGAAGGGTTGATTTAGAAGCCAAAGTTTAACGTCCCACAAAGCACAGGGACGGCCGCCCCGCTCAGGTCACCCTCTCACCAGTCAGTTGCCAGCCGACCTGTACGTCGGGTAAACTATTGAGCGCCGGAGCGTCTCAGGGGAACCGATCCCAAGCCTGGACATGCACTGCCACTGCATGCTTCTGAGCAGCGGGCCGGAGCCCAACGCTCTACCAACTGAGCTACCGGGGCGGCAAACTCAATAAATGCGTTCGAAAGGTATTTCCCAAATTATTCCGGCAGCAAACATTTTATTCTTCCAAAGCCACTATGCCACTCCTCGTCCCACGGCGACAGTGGGAGGCGAGGAACTTAACACGCGCATTGACGGGGGGCGGACCTCTCTCAGGTTTTTCGGAGATAGCAGGAAAACGGCAGCGCGTAGCGCCGCCGTACTTGGTATACCTTTTCCCTCATCATTTTTACAACTTCTGTGAAAATCTTAAGGTTAGGTCATCTCAGGTCAGGTCACCAGTACAGGTCAAGTGACCCGACCTCGAAAAAGTTTAAGATAGCATAAGTCGGAGCAGGGTGAACCTATCCCATTGAAACTCATATCACATAATGGCCCCACCGAGTTCTCTAAAATATGTTCCGGTATTTTTGATATCGATGACCTAAGGTCAGGTACGAGGCATGACCTACTCCATTGGAAATACATGGGAAAAATGTTTTTTACGGAATAACTCAGTAACGGATGGTGATAGAGCATTTATTTTAGCTGCATTAGACTCGCCTGGGCTTTGCAGTTCTAATGATATGCATTTTATATAATTTGACCCTGACCTGACCTCAGGTCCGGTCAAATCCTTGATTTGACCTAGCAAGGTCAAATTATATATCATTCGATTCGGCTTGCTGAGAGGATTCATATAGTTGAAGTCGTTTTGCTCTATCTTTACTTGTTCAGATGTAATAGCCGAAAAACTGAATTTACATGTTATCCCTATGACGGCATGTTTTGACCTCTCGTGACCTTGAATGTGACCTGAGAAAAAAATGGTTCAAATGTTTTCGATGGAGAAGTAGATGGGCAGCCCAACGCCGTTTACCGTTTTTTGCTACCTACCGTGGTTCTCGAGATCTTAGGGGGGCGGGTACCCGCCCCCGTCAATGCGAAGGTGGCTTGACCCCCGTTAACACGCGCATTGACGAGGGTCTGAGCCACCTTCGCATTGACGGGGGGGGCGGGTACCCGCCCCCCCTAAGATCTCGAGAACCACGGTAGGTAGCGAAAAACGGTAAACGGCGTTGGGCTGCCCCTTCACTTCTCCATCGAAAACATTTGAACCATTTTTTTGTCAGGTCACATTTAAGGTCACGAGAGGTCAAACATGCCCGTCATAGGGATAACATGTAAAATTCAGTTTTTCGGGCATTACATCTGAACAAGTAAAGATAGAGCAAAACGACTTAAACTATATGAATCCTCTTAGCAAGCCAAATCGAATGATATATAATTTGACCTTGCTAGGTCAAATCAAGGATTTGACCTGACCTGAGGTCAGGTCAGGGTCAAATTATATAAAATGAATATCATTAGAACCGCAAAGCCCAGGCAAGTCTAATGCAGCTAAAATAAATGCTCTATCACCATCCGTTACTGAGTTATTCCGTAAAAACCATTTTTCCCATGTATTTCCAATGGAGAGGTCATGCCTCGTACCTGACCTTAGGTCATTGATAGCAAAAATACCGGAACATATGTTAGAGAACTCGGTGGGGCCATTATGTGATATGAGTTTCAATCGGATAAGTTCGCCCTGCTCCGACTTATGCTATCTTAAACTTTTTTTGAGGTCGGGTCACTTGACCTGTACTGGTGACCTGACCTGAGATGACGTAACCTTAAAATTTTCACAGAAGTTGTAAAAAAGATGAGGGAAAAGGTACACCAAGTACGACGGCGCTACGCGCCGCCGTTTTTCTACTGTCTCCGAAAAACCCGAGGGGGCGGGTACCCGCCCCCCGTCAATGCGCGTGTTAATGCGCGTGTTAATTCGCGTTCAACCAGGGCTCACTCGTCGCGACAAAACCAGTTGGTATAACAAATGAATTTTTGACTCCAATACTTCTTAACTTGCACATGTTAACAGATATCACAGGCTCCACTGATTTATCTGATTTAAGTACTTGCATGAGTTGGCCTATTTTCCCTTAACCTTCGCCCGGGTGGGGGGTCTTTTTAGACCCCCCTCGGGTTTTTCCGAAGTGACCAAAAACGGCGGCGCGTAGCGCCGCCAAACCTGGTCTAGCTGTTCCTTCATCATTTTTGCATCTTTCCTGAAAATTTTGGCTCAAGGTCATATCAGGTCAGGTCACCAGGCCAGGTGAAGTGACCTCACCTCAAACGTGTTTAGGACCGCATAACTAAAAGAAGGGTTAATCGATCAAGTTGAAACTCATACCACATATTGGGCTCACCAGGAGCTACAACATATGTTCCGGGATTTTTGATATTGGTGACCTAAGGTCATGAGCAGAGCATGACCTGCCCATTGTAAATACATAGGGAAAATCACGAAATGAGCTTTTCTCAGTAAGTATAGATGGAATCAACTTCAAACATCGGTTACGACTTGCTTTTAGCCCATTTCTGAAGTTGATGCTAAAAATTTTGACTTATGACCTTTAAAGATCACCTGAGGTCAAATAAGCAATTTTTGGTGTTTTACTCTATAAATTTTAAATAAAATAAGATAGAACTTTTATTTTGTCACCAAAGTGTTTGTATAGTCACTGCAAGTCAAATGATATACATCATGACTATACCAGGTCAAGTTGGGTCAGACCGCTGACCTGGGTCAGGTCAAATTCTTAAATTTGACCTGGCATAGCAATATCATATATCATTCGATTCGTATTGACGAGAGGATTGCAATGGTGCATAAACTATGACTGTATCTTGTTTTGTTTGGGAGCTATTAGCGAAAAAGTAAACGCCCTTATGCATGGGTGGCTATGGACATTCCCAAGAATATGCCCAATATTCAGTGACCTGTAGCTCCCTAGGCTTTGACCTGACACGAAAATGAATGTCACTGCAATGAAAGCGCATTTTAAGAGCTTTTGAATGGTGTTAGAAAAATGTTTCTAGCTATCATAGTTTCTGAGATATATGAGGTTTTCTTAGTACACCTCATATTAGCGATTTTGACCTATTTTGACCTCTGGTGACCTTGATATTGACCTGACAAGAAAAATGACCGAAGTATTTTCGATATCATTTTCGAAGAGCTTTCGATTGCTGTTTTGCGCTTTTTTCTAGCTATCTTAGTTTTTGAGATCGTGGGGGTCTTTTTTAGCCCCCCACCAGGGCCAAGGTGGCTCGTACCCGCCACCGGGGCAAGGGTTAAATCTATCCAAAACAGTCGTGTTTTGGCTAGTTTCATGACATTTTGGTGATATTTTTTACGGTTTTAATCGAGTTTTCCTTCTCCGTCAATGCTTGACTTGCATTTTTATTACACCAAGATCCCAAAAAATGATATCAACAAAGATATAGTAAGTTTTTTAGGTTACATTAAAAAGTGTCGTTTTTCTCTCGGGGTGCCCCTCAAAGTTGGTGTGCCCCTCCATACCAAAGCTCTGGCTGCGCTCCTGCCGCCCCTAGTCCATAACTTTCACCCCGATTCCTCACTGCCGCCCTCGCCTTATCACTTGTATGTATGTATGTATGTATTTCAAGAATCACCAACAGGCGTGGGCACCCACTGACAGGTGAAGTCAAAAGGTTTAAAACAAGAAATATCAATACAGAAACAGGCACAGCCGATCGTCATTATCTCCTGTCACGTAAGTATAAAACAACACGTTTCTTGAATTCGGTGACACTTTGATACCAGACATCTACATCGCGGTTTGCATTTAAGAAGGCGTTGCACGCCTTCGGTATTCGGCAAAATAAACCGTTCCGGACGGTATTTATCCGGGCATACCTCACATGAAATGTAGCTCTGGTGCGGAGCTGCCGGGTGAGCACAACCAGTGGGAACTTAGAAAGCAGGAATGGAGAGCAGGAATGGAGAGAAAGCAGGAATGGAGACTTCCACTCTGATTCGCGCCACTCCTACTTCATAGCTATTGTTCCTGGCTCATCACTGCCGCCATCGACTTATGACTTTGCCCTGTTTTTGCCGTCCCGGCCAATCACTGTTGCCCCCAGCTTATCACTTCCATCCTAATGTGTGCTGTTCTTAGTCCATAACTACCGCCCTGGGCTCATCACTGCAGCACTGATTCTTACCGCCCCTATGTGTTAGGGTAAAAAAATAAAGGGCGCTTGGGCAAAAATAAAGGGCATGCACAGGTACAGTCGAATTGCCATCTTTATTAATATTTACACGCGCTGTTTATCGGCGTGTTACTCTCCTTTCACGTAGTTTTAACTTAAAGTCCTTTGCTTTCATTTTAATTTCCATCCACTCTGTATTCCGAAGGTAAAATCTAACCTCGCAAAACTGATATGCTTCAATCGTGGATAGATTTACAACTCAAATTGGATTATTTTAAGACGTGTATGGAGCTTTGGTATGTTGCCCAAAAAGCAAAAATGTTTGGAAAAAGCTGTAAAATGCATGCCCAACATTCACCCATTAAGGCCCGGCGGGCCATTTTTGGACGGTCGTTTCAAAAGAGCCTGTACGTATCGCTTTTCGCTCAATGATCGCTGGAATCATGTGAGCATGAAGTGAAAGACTGAGAGTTCCTGTTAAACCGAAAAAATGCTGCGTTGCACCGTAAGATTCAAAATTGTAGGGTCTAAAATTTGGCCCTTTTTACCCTTCGTGACCTTAGATCATTGGTGCCGAAAGCGGGAGGGGGACGGGGGACGCGTCCCACCCCCTGTTGGCCAACCAGGGGGGACGTCCCCCCAAAGTTTTTGGGTCAATCCTCATAAATGCTGTCAGGTAACGAATATGTTCAAAATTTTCCTCCCCGGTCAGCACCAGCCCGGGTCCGTCCCCCCTGCGAAAATTGTGTGGCAGCGCCCCTGCCTTAGACTACTAATTTGCATATCATGGAAACATGAGGGCAGCTGTGAATATGATAATACCAAAAATGCAAGAGAACTTATGGAACGGAATGAGATATATAGTGAGATCGGTGTGTGTAAAGCTGGGTTGACGCTGAAATTTCGAGCGACCAGTTTTGGATCGCCGGGCCACAGCGTCAAGTGCAAGTCGAGTTCGTTGCCGCGGAAACGCTGCGCGTGGCGGCATTGTTGTGGCATTGTTGTGACGTAAACCTTGGATGTGAACAGCGGCAGTCGTGGATTCAGACCAGTAGCAGGGCGGCCAAATCATGTGACATCAAAACAATTTCAGGCCAGCTGATGAAAAATCTGCCGATTCAGGAGATACCCGAAATCAGGACCCGAAATAGCGTGTGTTATAAAAACGGCAGGGGCAACGGAGCCCAAAATCACACAAACATGGTTTTTGAAAAAAATCGAGGGGCAAAGCGGTGGCAATGGAGGGCTGGGGAGGGGGAATTGCCTCGTCCCCCGCCCCGGGCCACCTTAGGACAGGGGTGGGTGCAGGCCGACGGTTTGGGGGGGAACGGGAAAAGAATCGTGAAACATGTTTTTTTTTAAGAAAATCGGTAAGAATCGGAAAAAATCAGGGGCTTTGGGGCGACTGCCCCGTTGCCCCCCCCTGGATCCGCCAGTGCCTTGAGGCAACAGAGGGCTAGAGGGGGCGGAGGGGGGCAACAGAGGGTTGGGGGAGCAAATGCGTTTTTGTCCCCCCTGGATAACGGGTCCAAGCAGTGGCGATACAAGGAAGCTAGGGAGGCTCAAGCCCCTAGTTCCACGGGCAGATCCAAAACCGCCAATCGTAAAGGGTGGGGGGGGCACCAGGGCCGGATCAAGCCCGAAGCTTGGGGGCAATGGAGCCCAAAATCGTGAAAAATATGATTTTTGAAGAAAATCGAGGGGCAAAGCGGTGGCAACGGAGGGTGGGGGTGCCCCGTTTATCTCCCCGAGGGAGCCACTTGGCCCTGGGGGCGCCAAATCTTGTGGCGGGGGCGCCGATTTTCGCATCCGGGGGGGGTGTGAAGCGAAAGTTTGGTCTTGGGTTCCGAAAAATCCTGGCATTTCCCGGGACGTCTCCAACACGGGCAATATTTGATATTTGTGACCTCGTTTGACCTTGAAGATATTGACCAAGGTCAATGAAACTTGGTAAAAATGTAAAACAGCTCGGCCACCACTAACCCTCAAACGCACGCTTTTTAACTTTCTTGGTTTCCGAGACCTTAGGGGGCCTACCAGCCCCCCTCCAGTGCGTGTAAGTTTCAGACTCCCTCCAGTGCGCATGTTCAACGTTTCGCATATATCTATCACTTTTTCTGAGGACGAAAGGAATATCACGTGCCTTGAACGCCCAGGGACGGCGGATTCCAGGGTGCAAGTGGTGCAGTTGCACCACTCGATTTTTTCAAGTGGTGCAAAAGTATCTTTTTGCACCACTTGTTTTGGCTTTGTCCAGGAGGCGCCCCCCCCCCCAGGCCTCAGCCGGCGTCCCCGGCCGGTCAGAGAAAATCAAGCCTAATTACCGCCTACCTGAAGAGGTAGGATCCTCTGTGAAAAGACATTTTCATACATGAATGACGCACCTTGACATCAAAACTGCGCCCTGGAAAGCAAAAGGCTCCCCCCTTGAGTAAAGGCGCCCCTCTGGATAGCATAGGCGCCCTTGAAAAGCGTAGGCGCCTCCTGGACAGCTGAGGCGCCTCCGAAGAAGAGAAACGGCGCCCCTAGATATCACATGCGCCCCCTGGTTAGCACAGGCACCCCTTGACAGCAAAAGGCGCCCCCCGCAGAGAAAAGGCGCCCCCTGGACAACATAGGCGCCCTTTGATAAGAAAGGCGCCCCCTGGAGAGATAAGAGAGAAACCCCCCTCCCGAGAACAACGGCGGCAGGGACGGCGGATTCCGCAGGACAGGGTGTGCAGTTGCACACCTTGAAAAAATGATGGTGTACAATAGTATATTTTTGCACACCTGGTTTTGACCTCGTACGGGAAGGCCCTCACGGATTTGGGTGGCACCCCCGGATTTTGCTGGCGCCCCCGGCCGGTCAAGAGAAAATCAGACACATCGCCTGTCTGAAGGGGAAGTACCCTCTGTGTAAAATAAAATACACTTTCAAATATGAATGGCGCCCCTGACATCAAAGCTGCACCCTGGACAGCAAAAGGTGCTCACCCCCTTGAGTAAAAGCGCCCCTCTGGATAGCAAAGGCGACCTCTAGACAGCAGAGGCGCCCCTGGACAGAAAAAGGCACCCCCAATTGAGGAGTAACGACGCCCCTGAATAGCATAGGCGCCCTCTGGTTAGCACAGGCACTCCTGTACACTAAGAGGCGCCCCCTCCCCCATAGAGCAAAGGCACCCCTCTGGATATCATAAGCTCCCTTTAATAGCAATCGCGCTCCCTGGACAGCAGGGGCGCCCTCTGGATAGGATAGGCGCCCCCAAAACAACAAATACGCCCTTTGATACCAAAAGCGCCCCATGGACAGAACACACCCTCTGGATAGCATAGGCATCCCTGGACGGCAGAGACGCCCCTAAAGAAGAGCAACGGCACCCCGGGATAGCATATGCGCCCCTGGTTAGCACAGGCACCCCTGGACAGCAAAAGGCGGCCCCCGCCTCCTGAGTAAAGGATCCGGGTCTCTGGATAGCATAGGTGCCCCTGGATAGCGCAGGCGCCTCCTGGACAGCAGAGACGCCTCCGAAGAAGATCAACGGCGCCCCTTGATATCATATGCACCCCCTGGTTAGCACAGGCATCCCTGGATAGCAAAAGGCGCCCCCCCGAGAGCAAAGGCGCCCTCTCTGGAAAGAATAAGCACCCATGGATAGGAAAGGCGCCCCCTGGAAAGGACAGCAGAACATTTTTTAAGGAAAACTCAGTGGAGGGGGGCGGTGGAGATTTTCTTGTGCTGGCCATTATAATGTCTTCGGGGGATCAAAACCCCATTTGGAGGGGGCGTTAATGAAATTTAGACGTGCTAGTGTTAAGAAATGTCTCCTAATTTTTGTTATTCCATATTCTAAAGATTAGAGATGCTGCCCAGGACTGCGGTTTTTTTCAACGGAAAAAGGCCAAACCGGGTTTGCGAAAAGGCCAAAAGGTTCAAATTGTATTTACACTAAAAAATCTTGTTTTTTTATAAATTTCGTCCAAGTTCTTCCCAGTACGGCTGTTGGAGTCTGAGTCTCATTAAAGTCCTCAAGGGACTTGTCACGGAGACCCCGACCCCACCACCCGAACGAGTAACGCCCACAATGAAGAGTTGATTTAGAAGCCAAAGTTTAACCTCCCACAAAGCACAGGGATGGCCGCCTCGCTCAGGTCACCCTCTCATCAGTCAGTTGCCAGCCGACCTACGTCGGGCAAACGATTGAGCGCCGGAGCGTCTCAGGGGAACCGATCTCAAGCCTGGAAATGCACTGCCACTGCATGCTTCTCAGCAGCGGGCCGGAGCCCGACGCTCTACCAACCGAGCAACCGGGGCGGCCAAATGGCCAAATAAATACCACAAAAGCCATATTTGAGGCTAAAACGAACCCTACCGGGTGTCATAAACCCACAGAAAAAGGACAGAGCACTCTTGTATCACTGCAGTGAACAGTGCACTGTATAAAACTAAATGTTGATAATTTGATATTGACTTGACGATATATTTTTAGCACACTGCCCATCCCATAAGAAGGCAGGAGTCCCCTTCCAATCCCGGTGTGGCGACCCAATTATTTTATCCACATAACTAAACAATTTGTTAGAATCATCAATTATCTTGGCCGCACCACTCCCCGCTAACATTTAATATCTTCCTGCTTTTTCTGTGAATTGTTTGCTCTTGAACAGTGACGGATCCATAGGCAGATCCAGGATTGCCAATCGGAGGGGAGCACCTTCCCGGGGGGCGCCATCCGGAGCAGGGGGCGCCACTTTTGACCGGAAAAACCTGCCAGGTGGGCGTAAAATCCTATCGGTGAGCACCGATTTTCGCATCCTGGGGGAGAGTGGGAAGCGCCACTTCAGGCGAGTGCCATCGACCTTTCAGGGGGCGCCGTGACCATTTCAGGGGGCGCCGAGGATCGATCGGGGGCTGCATCTGCCCCTCCCTTTGCCCCCTGGATCCGCGTATGGGCGGATTTAGAATTTTAGTAAGGTGGGGGGAAACGCGGAGCCTCAAAGTGGGCACTTTACCATCAACTTTTCACCCAAAGGGCGCCTATGGTATTCGGTTTTCGGTTGCCGTCATTTTGGTGGATCGTATTTTTAACAACGTCCTATCCCACCCTCTCCCAGCCATAACAGTTTGTACCAGCCAAGCAAGATGCCTATTTTGCGTGATATTTGAAACAATGAATTGCTAAACAGTCCAGTCCACACTTTTTTCGGCACCTCTTGAAAAATCTGTAACTGCCACTAGGTCATGGAGAAATTCAAGACACTTGGGAAGATGCAAGAGCTGAACATAAAGGTATATATCTGAGGATTTTTCTATTAGTGAAGAGGGGTTAAGTTTATTTTAATATCAAATATGATAAGCATCATTTTGCCTTTCCACGTGGCCAAGATTCGTAAGATAATGGTGAGAGGACATTGAAAATAATCGCAGCGAGTGTGAACCTGGCCTGTGCGCTGTCCAAGAAAATTACCTCAGCGGAAAAGCTTTAAGTTGTAGGAAACACAAACCGGACTTTAACCCACATTATTATTTGCTCCTAAAAAATAATGTTTGAACCAGATGGCAGACTCAAGGAGATATAAGGGAAGTTGAAACGTTAAGATAAACACAGAATGAAGTATGTGGGCATTTTCCATCAACCTTTATCTATATTCTTCAATTCATCAGCATGGGAGAATTGCTCTTGTGCGTGAAATTTCGGAGGTGTTAAGAGAATTTCGGTAGCCATGTGATTGAATGCTGAAATAGATCATGCCATAGGCATGTGTGATTTGTGACATAAATGGGCCCTACTAGAATAAAAAGAAAACAGTTTTAACATGTCCAAGTACTCTCTTGATAAATTGATAACTTTTTTCGTTTATTGGCTGTAATTTGCGCGTTTAATGATCATGTGCAGTGTTCAGATCGAAGTGAAAAGACCATTCAGATTGATAAAACGAGTATATTTTGTCACTGACCATCCACTTATACCATCAACCATCGCCTTCAGGTCAAGGACTCATTT
This sequence comes from Lepas anatifera, assembly GCA_034440635.1. Taxonomy (NCBI): domain Eukaryota; kingdom Metazoa; phylum Arthropoda; class Thecostraca; family Lepadidae; genus Lepas; species Lepas anatifera. Next base: position 19,864 of record JAOTON010000304.1, on the reverse strand, counting down.
AAGAGAAGAGGTGAGCGTGCACTGTGCATGCCCAAATCGAGACACAGCCGCCCTCCCGATGGACAGACCGCGCAGAAATACGTCCTCGTCGCGTTTGATTTCGCGCACGCGTACGACGTGGTGGACCACCACCTGCTACGCGTTCGCCTGCTGTAGATGGGGCTGTCAAATTGCACGGTGGCCTGGATTTGGCAGTGACTCCGGGACCGAAGAGTCCAGGTGGAACTAAATGGTGTGCTTTCCAGTGAGCGCATTTTCCAAACTGGCCTGCCGTAAGGAAGTGTCTTATCGCCAGTTTTATTTTGTATGGGTGGCTCGGCTGGTAGACGCACTCTGCGCGGTTCCCGGATGCTCCCCTACATGTACGCCGATGATACGGCGGCTCTCTGCACGGGCAACAACATCCAAGTCGCCAAGGACCGGGCGCAATAAAGCTGCTGCTGGCACCCTCATGAAGTGGACCCGACAGCACAAAATGGTGGTATCAGGAGCCAAGATCCAAGTACTGGTGATGTCCCAGTGGGCCAGAGACGCCGATCCCTTCAATTTTAAGGTCGACGGGAAGTCTGTCACTGCTGGAGACACCCTACAGCTACTTGGCGTCACCATCGATCGGCTCCTCCATTTCGGTCCACACTGTAAGAGACTGTGGGAGAAGGTCCACTCCCGCATCTCCCACCTACGTCAACTGTCCGGCTGCAACTGGGGGCTGCACGAACAGCACCTCCGAACCGTCGCTACTGGCTACGTGAGAGGAGCGATGGAGTAAGCGGCCGCAGCGTGGCTCCACGCCACACCGCCATTTCATGTCGAGCTGCTGGAACGCAAAATGAGAGCGTCGGCGCGTATCATCACAGGATGCACCCACTCCACTCCCAGCCGAGTTAAGACTCCCCGCGTAGCGGCCAGAAGGAGGGTACTCGCGACCCGGCTGCTGGTGAAATTCCATACCCTGCCGCCTGAAGACCCTCTGTGAAGACGTGCGGAGGCAACAGCGCCCTCTCGACTCTCCTCGGTGACCGGGTGGCGGCAGGTGGGCAAAGACATGTGGGATCAAGCAGGCATCTCCCTCCCCATCGAGTCTTTCCTTCCTCGACGTCTTCCACTGTGGGTATCAGGAGAGTGAGTCACATTTCAACTAGACGTGGGCCCACTGACATCAGGAGCGCCACCTGTCCGGAAGAAGCGAGTAGCTCTCCCCCACCTCGCTTCCCTGACTCAATGTGCCACATGGGTGTGGACCGACGGGTCAGTGCACGGAGGGGTCACGAGCGGGGGAGCTGGGTCTTCATCGAGTCACCAGACAGAGCCCAGCATGAGCTCAGGCGACCAGCAGGCTCGCTCTGCACGAGTTTTCAGGCTGAGATGGTAGCCATCCAAACTGCCTGTGTCTTCCTACTGGACTAATCAGTGCACACAGAAGATCCAGTCATTTTCAGCATGGCCTGCCAAGGTGACGACGCATTATAGAAATAAAATGGCTTCAATGTCTGCAGATAAGACAGCGAATCGGTAAAAATCGCAAACTTCCTCACCATCAGCTTAGACACCTGGTCCAAACAGCAAAAAAAGGAGTACAGCTCTGAAGTAAAAATGGATCCTTCGTAAGGCAAACTAGAAAACTTCTCAACATCGTCACCAACAAATGCAGTTTTCGAACGGCTCCGCAAGCAAGTTCATAAAATACTGGCGCGTCGGTTCAGGAGGCAAATTTTTGCTTTGTTGGCGTAGGTTGTGTTCGTGTTAACTGTCGAGATGAGCTATGGTTCAATAACAGCTGCTTCATGTGGTTCGACGAGATTGCTGTCGATACCAGCCTGTGCCAGCCAGGCACAGACTCTCACTCCCTGGTGACGGGTTGCAAAACGCGAGCCACTGTCTATCTGACTGAGGTAGGCGTCGCCAAAAAAATGTTTGGTATGTGGGGCGTGTTGGTGACTTATTTTAAAGGGAACGTGGCACCTTGGTAAAATCCTGGAATTTTGTGTAATTAGGCGTACTTTTAGCCGAAAATAATGAAACCACTCATGATTTCTCTGAAAAATGTACAACAAGCCCAATGTTTTTATTTTTAAAATACTCCTCTAGAAAAATGAATAAATATCTGCCTCTGGATGATGTCATGATCTGGCAACCACTACCATACTCGAAACACTTCAAGGGCTTCGATTGGCTGATGCTCATCGTGATGTCAGCATATGTCGTCACACCAGCAGCTCACAGCAATGGCCGCCTGGCGAGAGGTACATGAGAGGTACATTTCGGGTAGGTTTTAGTTTTTTCTACGGAAAAATCGAGTTCCAAGACAAATGATATATAGAGCACCTGGTTTTCCGATTTGCTTTACAACTTGGCTATCTCAGTTAAAATCACGTTCTAAAGGTGCCACATTCCTTTTAATGGCTTAATGCAAAGCGAGTATCTTACTGCGCATTTGTAGCGGTATTTCACTAATTTCCACTAGCATGCTTATTATGGATGAAGCTTGGAACGCTCCTGTTACTATTCTGATAGCGAGATGACGGACATATCGATAATCTTTTTCGCGGACTAAGGAGTGGCCTCATACGCAACCCCGGTCTGCGACCTGGGATAACCCCCCACCGGCGCAGGAGAGCCGCATGACAATGTGCTGAAATCAACCATATTTCATTCTCAATGTATCTCTTTATAAGCCTGTAGGTCAGTGCCATCATTCTTTTCTTTGAAATAAATAGCAAATATCCCGCAGTCAACCCCGGATTCGACCCGCGCACCCCTCATCACGAGACAGGACCTCTAACCACTAGACCACTGCGCCACACTGTACCGACTCCCACTAACCCTACACCTGTGACCCGTCAGGAAGTCACTGGCCGGTATCACGCAATCAAAACGATGCCGTGATCGTGGCGCCGGGTGTTGTGTTCGTACAGAAAAGGCATGGTATAAAGCTGCTTCTAGAAGACGAACCAAACATTAGAGTCGCCTAGAATCACTTGTATCGGCGACCCAGGACCCTAAGCTAGCTTTATGCCAAATTGCATCCACTTCCATTCATTTTGAGGACTTGAAACCATGGTGAGAAGCAAACATGTTCCGAGAAATTTAGCTCCTTGAAATACCCTTTCGGACGAATTACTCGAAAGCCGTTGGAGATAAGTGGGTAGTGTAAATGAATTGAATGACTGCAATTAATTTTCCTATTCAGCCATGCCATTTCTGAGCTTGTGAATGACATGTGCTCTGAACCGAAAAGCTGCAAATAAAAGGTTTTCTACTAAAATTATATTTATACATATAAGACAATGAATTTTATTATCACGATATCCATCTCCGAATATTATCAGGCGGAAACAATGTTCTTTCATTATTTGAAATGAAAAGTCAAATCGGCGCATTAGATCGCGAGAGATTAAGATTTAAATGAAATGAGCAAAAATGTAGTCCTCCGGCAAAATGGCAAAAACTAGGTTAGAATTTTACGTTTTCCACTGGAAACTATGCCTAAGCACAAAAAAATTGACGTAGCTTCCTCCACGTGGCTGTCTTTAAACTAACTGAAGCGTGCCTTCTGACATTTCGAGCTTACAAGTCGGCTGTCAAATTTCAATATCTTTTTGCTTGCACTAGAAATACTGCGTTTTGGCGTAATAAATATTGTCGGACCAGTTCGAACTTTTTTTCTTAGGTGGCCTTGTTGCTTATTCAAAAGGAGGCAAATTTCAAGTTCGTCGCTTAAGAAATAAAAATGATAAAAATGCAAAATTGAAAACATTTCTTCCAAAATTTCTCAAAAACTATTTTGAATTTAAATTCGGGGGCCTTAGTTTGGGCGTCTAGCGTAAAAGGGCAATCACCCTACACAATTGCAGAGCCCTGGTATCAACTGTCAGAACCGCCAAACTGCCAGAATAGAGCCTCTTGAGAAATCTCAGTCCGCTTCGCTCCATAGATTTCGTCATGCGGCTCTGACACAGCCGTACTCGATCTTCGGACGAATAAGTGATCTATACAGCATAAGAAGCTTATAACGTAGCGTATAACAATGAGCGTATAACGTGCGCATAACGTATATATAGGCGATAAGCGTATAACGTGTATAGCATGAGAAACATTTCTCTATCTGCACGGTATCTCATCCTCGTCAACACCTTCAGTATTTTCAGCGTATCGAAACATTTTTTTGCGCAAATCCTTCAGGTGTGGCACATATGAAAGCTTATCGAGTGTGAGCCTGATAAATCTGGTTTCTGCTACAACGTCGCTCGGATTTCCGCGAATTTACAAAATCGGGTATTCAGTCTCAATGTCTATTATAAAAGTGCATGCACTATGTCTTTGAACTTGAAAATTTCAGTCCATTGCGTGTGATCCATTGCTGCAATATGTCAAGGGCAAGCTGCAGCCGCCTCTGCGCAGCTGCTGTAGTAGACACTGTCACACATATTGTGAAGTCTTCAACGGAAAACACGTGACGTATATTTGCGGGAAGTGTCTGCAATATCATTGGTCATAACTGCAAATAAGGCTATGAATATCGCAGAATCCTGGGCTATGCTACTCTGTTGCTGATGCCAATCCGATACGACTGAGTTTACGCGAAATCTAAAATACCTATTTTTCGGAATATTAGAAATAAACCACCCCACGCCGAGTCCAAAGAGTTTCTGCAGAACGCCATTGGATAGCAAAGGCGCCCCCAAGAGATGATGGCGCCCCCTGGGGAGGAAGGCGCCCCCTCCAGAAAATCTTGCACCACTTCTCGAAAATGGAATCCGCCGTCTCTGTGAACGCCTTGAAATGTGCGAACTGTGCCGTTCGGTACAGGCGCGTTGAAATTCAATGAAAGAATACTTTTCAAAAACATTGTATTGACTGAGTGGAGGCTACGAGGAGTTCTCATTCAGCACGCAGCACAACATACAGCAAATCGCATACTCTACTTCATTCGTTAACGGCTTCTGATGCAAAACTAGCGATCCCTTGAACTGCACCTACGTGCCATCAAAAGTATCCAAACTATCCAAACTATCCAAATTGCCTGCCGAGCTGAAAGGACGTGGTCTGGGCGCCAGTGGGACTGTTCGTGAGAACAGGCTGGACAAGTGCCCTGTCACGCCTCTGAAGGATATGACAAGGGGCAAACGCGGAGCCTACGAGCAGCACTTCGACACGACTTCAGAAGTCCTTCTGGTGCGCTGGAAAGACAATAAAGTGGTGAATGTGATGACCAACTTCGACACGGCTGTACCCGTGACCACGACGAAGCGCTATGACTGAGGTGTGAAGGGACGGGTGGATGTGCCACTGCCCAACCTGCTAAAGACCTACAACGCTGGTATGGGAGGCGTAAACCTCCATGACTGGTTGCTGGGCAAGTACGAGGTCTCGATTAGAGGAAAGAAGTGGTACTGGTGTCTGATCACGAGAGCTCTCGACATGGCGGTAGTCAATAGCTGGCTGCTTCACCGCTCTGCAGTGGCCCGACAACAGCAACTGACGCTGCTTCAGTTTCGCCGGGACATGGCGGCTGCCGGTGCCAACAACGGAGCTGTGGAGAAGCCGAGTAGCTTCAAGCGCACGCACGCCACTTGGATTCCTAAAAGCCTTCGGTACCACGTCGTGTGTCACCTGCCTGGTGTCCTAGGCTCCCGCCGTCGCTGTCAGCGGGAGAGCTGCAAACGGAGGTCTTCCAAGAAGTGCGTCAAGTGTGATGTGCCTATGTGCCTGCCCTGCTTTGCAGCGTATCCTCAGAGCGTGTAAGCGGGCCGGCTGGAATATGTTTTGAGGTGAGGAGAGTGATTGGCTGTTCAGGCTGTCTGCTACTCGAAACATATTTCAAGACCTCGGAAGTATTGTTATCCTTTGCCTAGTTCGCAGCCAGTAATAGAGTGTTAGCATTCAGCAATGCTTCTTTGTTGCATATCCGTGCCATACTACATACATGTCGGAAAAGGGGGCCAGGCAGGGGGCCTGGTCCCCCACTTTTGGCCAAAAATTTCCTGATCTCAGTCAAAATGAGAGAAAACCGGACATTCTTATATCCAGACGCTGCGGGAGGCAACGAAGAGCCCGAATTCGAACCGTTTTTGGTCCTGACGTTGAAAGTTTTCTGTCAGCATCAGGTTGAAGTTTGGCTGCCCCCCCCGCACTTTTTGTCGGTGGCGACACTTATGCAATACTAGTTTATGGATTTTGACGCATGTAGCTCGCAATACACATTACTGCCGGTTGGTTGAATTTTGCAATGGCTGGGCAGATATCAATAATGTTTTTGTTCTTTAAGGTGGTAATTTAACCTTCGCCCGGGTGGGGGTCTTTTTAGATCCCCCCTCGGGTTTTTCCGAAGTGACCAAAAAACGGCGGCGCGCAGCGCCGCCAAACTTGGTCTAGCTGTTCCTTCATCATTTTTACATCTTTCCTGAAAATTTTGGCTCAAGGTCATATCAGGTCAGGTCATCAGGCCAGATGAAGTGACCTCACCTCAAAAAATACTTAGGACCGCATAACTAAAAGAAGGGTTAATCGATCAAGTTGAAACTCGTATCACATATTGGGCCCACCAGGAGCTACAACATTTGTTCCGGGATTTTTGATATTGGTGACCTAAGGTCATGTGCAGAGCATGACCTCTCCATTGTCAATACATGGGGAAAATCACGAAATAAGCTTTTCTCGGTAAGTATGGATGAAATCATCTTCAAACATCGGTTGCGACTTGCTCTTAGCCCATTTCTGAAGCTGATGCCAAAAGTTTTGACTTGTGACCTTTAAAAGGTCACCTTAGGTCAAATAAGCATTTTTTGGTGTTTTTCTCTATATATTTTGAATAAACTAAGATAGAGCTTTTATTTTGTCACCAAAATGTTTGTATAGTCACTGGAAGTCAAATTATATACATCATGACTATACTAGGTCAAGTTGGGTCAGACCGTTGACCTGGGTCAGGTCAAATTCTTAAATTTGACCTGGCATAGCAATATCATATATCATTCGATTTGTATTGACGAGAGGATCGCAATGGTGCATAAACTATGGCTGTATCTTGTTTGGTTTGGAAGCTATTAGCGAAAAAGTAAACGCCCTTATGCATGGGTGGCTATGGACATTCCCAAGAATATGCCCAATATTTAGTGACCTGTAGCTCCCTAGGCTTTGACCTGACACGAAAATGAATGCCACTGCAATGAAAGCGCATCTCAAGAGCTTTCGAATGGTGCTAGAAAAATGTTTCTAGCTATCATAGTTTTCTGAAATATATGAGGTTTTCTTAGTACACCTCATATTAGCGATTTTGACCTATTTTGACCTCTGGTGACCTTGATATTGACCTGACAAGAAAAATGACCGAAGTATTTTCGATATCATTTTCGAAGAGCTTTCGATTGCCGTTTTGCGTTTTTTCTAGCTCTCTTAGTTTTTGAGATCGTGGGGGTCTTTTTTAGCCCCCCCCCACCAGGGCGAAAGTGGCTCGTACCCGCCACCGGGGCAAGGGTTAAAGGGAATGTGGCACCTTCACAACGTGATTTTAACTGAAATAGCCAAGTTGTAAAGCAGGTCGGAAAACCCGGTACTCCATATTTCATTTGTCTTGGAACTCGATATTTCCGTAGAAAAAAACTAAAACCTACCTGACACCAGCCCCCCTCAGCCCACCGTCGCCGGCGGCCATTGTTGTGAGCTACTGGTGTGACGACATATGCTGACGTCACGATAAGCATCAGCCAATCGAAGCCCTTGAAGCGTTTCAAGTATGGTAGTGGTTGCCAGATCGTGACATCATGCGCAGGCTGATATTTATTTCTTTTTCTAGAGGGGTATTTTTAGAAACAAAATATTGAGCTTATTGTACATTTTCAGAGTAATCGCGAGTGGTTTCATTATTTTTGACTAAAAGTACGCCTAATAACACTAAATTCCAGGATTTGACCAAGGTGCCACATTCCCTTTAAAGAACAAATAACAAGACATTGTCCCGCAGTCACAGTTCTGCAATTAGATTTTGTTCATGGCCGAGAGGGAGGGTAACTGACGGTACCAGCGTTCATAAGTATACAATCACTATGCCGCAACCACTCGAAACTTGCCTGGTCATGCAGTGTGACTGTCCATGCATATCCTTACAACTACGCCCATTGAGCAAATTAAAACGGTCATAAATCTGACACATGCACCATTTGGAGCCGTAACGCCTGCCCTTCGGCTACGCGGCCGCCCGGTCAGTCGGCGGCTGCACGTAGGGTCATCGCTGGGGCCCGGCGGGCCATTTTTGGACGCATCTACCTGTATCTCAAAAACCATAAAGGCTAAGATTTTGACATTTTCAGATTTCTTATTGCCGTTATCAGAAGACTGCAAAAAATTACGGAAAAATTCCAACGTGAACTTGGTCCGGGCCAAGGGTTAAAGGCAATGTGAAACCTTAATAAGGTGATTTTAACTGAGATCACCAAGTTGTAAAGCATGCCCGAAAACCTGGTGCTCAATATATAATTTGTTTTGAAACTCAAATTTCCGTGGAGAAAAACTAAAAGCCTACCTGAAATGTATCCCAAATGCAGCCCAGCTAGGCGACCACAGTTGTCAGCTGTTGATGTGATGACAGCGCTGACGTCACGGTAAGTAATCAGCCACTTAAAGTCATTGTAGCCTGTTGAATATGGTAGTAGTTGCCAGATCATGACGTCATCCACAGTTTCATTTGTCACACTAAGGGAACATTTTAAGATTCGAAATATTGAGCTTATTATAAATTTGTCGGGGAAATCATGGACGTTTTCAGGATTTTCGGCTAAAAATAACCCTAGTTACACTAAACTCGTCGATAAGACCAAGGTGCCACATTCCCTTCAAAATATAATTTCCCTGTGCTATAAAAGGCAAAAAAGTGAAACAGATTTGGTACAATGAAGGGGTACCACCCCCGCAACGCCGCTGCCCCTATGGGGTACCACCCCACCCCCCAAAACCGGCTGAGCATCCCCCAAAGATTTTAGGAAAATTACAACCTTGATCGCAGGGACCCTTTTCGACCGGTCCCCCCGAGCGAAATCCTGGTTACGTCCCCGGAATAATGTGATTTTATTCCCCACAGCTGGAAACCGCCTTCCATGTCCGATCTGACCCCGTGGTGATGATCCTTTTACACTCACGTCAATATTCTCTGTAGTTGGGCAAGTGTGCCTCTCGGTAGTGGCCCAGATAAAATAAAACAAATTTAATAAGAAGGGAGAGTCCACCGATCCCCCTCCCCTCTCCTTGGCTACGCCACTGGAATCGGCGTGTGGCGTGGAAAGCCTCAAAACAACGTCTTGAGCGATTTAAAATCGGAAATGCGACTACTCATTTGTTTTTCTCCTCACGCGCGGCGGCACTTGAATGGGCGGTGCCAGCTACAAATTATAAGGAGCAGGGTGCGGGATTGGGCCTCAGCACAGCACGAATACCCGCTGCTTTCCCATGGGCACAATTATTATATTTTTAAAACACCAAGCCCAGTGTTGTCTGATTACTCCATTCATTTAAACGCGTGCTTGGCATCCAATGAAGAAAGCAACAAAGCTGAAGGATACATTCAGATAAGCAGCCTGCCCGCGCAGCCCCGCCGTTTTTCCGCTACCCTTGAAAAACATTATGGAGACCATCTGTGTGCCTTTTGGACGGGCGAGGGTTAAGCACAAGCTACGTTTCCCAGATATTGGCAATGATTTCGCTTCCCTTCTAAACTAGTTTGAATAGATGCACAGCTACCACATGTTGCCTTTTTGAACCTGCTTTGGTACGTATAGCAGTTATGAACAGTTCTGATCTACATATATACAGCCTCAACAAATCCAGGAAGAAATTACAGCATGGACCGTGCATTTTCGATAAGAAGTCCAGCAGTGAACTTTTTCTTTTTCTTTCTGGAACACATGATCAAGGAAACAACGACGAGCGTAGCTGCACTCGATGTCACTGCTTCTGAGACAACGGCGACACGGCAATAAACATTTTGGAAACCGCGCTTTTTCGGCTTTGGTCGCAGGTGGCAGTTACCAAGTTTCCATGGTTATCCTGCCGTCTAAATATAACCTCATGCGGCATTGGCGGACGCAGGGGGGCCTTCTGGCCTTGACCCCTTACTAGGTCTGTGGAGCACCAAAATTGCAAGCCCCACCCCCCCCCCCGAGGAGCGGTTTACGAGGTGACCCCCCATTGGAAAAACATGGAAAAATATGTGTTATGCTGTAAAGGTCACAGCTATGATTGCAAAGGCTCGGATATCTCAGAAAAAAGATATTCGTGGTTACCCTTCCTCGGATTGCATGGACAATATTTGCCCTTTACCCTCGCACCACCGGGCCATGGATGGCCCCCTTAGGTTTTTTTCCGAATAACAGAAAAAACTGTGAAGCGTAGCACCGTGGTTGAGATGTTTACCTCTCAACCCATCATTTTTCATCGTCCCTGGATTTTTTTACCCCGAATTACACTAGGTCAGGTCACCAGGTAAGTGTCAACTAAGGTCACCTCACTTCAACTTTTGAGCTCCACCGTAGCTGCATTTCTAGGGCGATCAATTTGAAAATTGCTACACTTGATGACCCCTCCAGGCTCTAAAAAAATTTATCCAGGATATTACGAATTTGCGACCTGAGTTCAGGTCACGAGGTGACCTCTCCCATAGAAAAAACATGGGAAAAGCTCCCTCATGGTCTAAAAGTCACAAAGAATGATTGAAAATGCTCAGATTGATCAGAAAAACATTCTTGACTACCCTCTCACAGATTCCAGGGGCGATATTTCGCGTTGACCTATCTGAGGTAATTACAGATCACCAAGGGTCAAACATAATATTTTGACTACAAATTTTGACCTAATTAAGCTGGAGCGCTGAATCAAACGTAATCGTATATGTCTCGTTATTGGCTTTCATTTGATACACGGCAAGGTCACTTTGTGACCTTTCGTGACCTTAGGTCATGTTAGGTCACGAGAAGCCCTCTGGAGGTCAAACCACTGGCGGGGGTCATCATATTTCACATGACTATCAAATGTATGTACCTTACCAGATCTCAATAGCTCTAATGGCATGGAAGTTCTGCCCAAGTTTCTTAATACCCGCCCCGCTGGGGTCCCTTGCTTGACGCGCCCCGCTAGGGGAGTTTTTCGCCCCCCCTCCGTATCTCATTTCCCACGGAAACTAGCGAAAAATTACGGCTGGTGTTCGAAAACTCTTGACAAGGCGAAGAGATTTAATAACAAAAAAATATGTCAGGTCAATATTGAGGTCAGCATAGGTCAAAAAAGGTTCCATAGCCTTACAACAGAGCAGTGTACGTTTCTCTCTCTAGATCTGTACTCAGTGGAGCTAGAGCAAATCTTTATGTATCATTAGATTTTTCTCATCGCAACAAATTGAATGATGTATAATATGACCTTGCTAGGTCAAATAGTCAAAATGACCTGACCTCGAACTAGGTCAGGGTCACAGAGTGACCTAGTATGGTGATCCTGCATATCAGTCGACTCCCCGTGACAATATGAGCACAATTCAAGCAAAATGGGAGCTTTATCTCAATTCAGTGAGAAGCTATTGGCAAAACAATCACTCTATGTTCCTGTGACCTGACATGACATTTGAGAGGTCAGATGCTGAAAAACTCATGTTTATGGTCAAGATCGTGGTAAGGATAGACGGTTTGAGGATTTTCAGCTTTATCTATCCAGTATTTACTAAAAACGAGCCCATTCTATTTTTTACCATAGACATTATAGGCCGACCAAAGAATTGACCCCACCTTAGGTCGACAATATCGAAATTCCGAGATAGCAGATTTGTAGACCCTCATGACCTCATCATATTGTGAAAGTTTCAAAGTGATCGGTTGGCTGATGTTCCCTAGGCGCCGCTTCAAACTCGTGATTTTAGGTTTTGATGTTGGGTCACTTGACCTTAAATAGCTCCTTGACCTGACATGACCTTAACTCAAAAATTTGGTCAGGTGTGTAAAATTGATCAGGGATAAGGTACCGTGAGCTTTGTTGTTCTGCGTCTCTTCGTTTGTGCGTTATATGGGGAAAACCAGGAGGTGGGGGCGAAATTCGCCCCCCAGCGGGGCGCGTGTTAAGCATTGCTTATTTTGGTGCAAATAGCCTATCGTGACCTAACTCGACTTCTGTAAGTCAAACCAATGACCTGGACGCTTTATTTTTTTTTGTAAAATCATGCTGAAATTACACGAGCCTTGCAATGCACTTTGAAGATTTCCACTAACCCCCATATTTTCGGATTTGGAGGGGCCATCGATGGCCCCCGGTGGGGCGAAGGTGGCGCCGGACCGCTGCATGGGTACGGGTTAACTTCAAACTTGAGGTATACTTGAATTTGAGGTTAACTTGAGGTCATCAAAGGTCACCAGGGGTAAAAAACAGTATATTGACGATAACTTCTGACCCTAATCAGGCTGGGGCGTCGAATTAAGCGTCATCGTGTTTGTCCCGTTACTGGCTTTCATTTGATATTAGCAAGACCACTTTGTCACTTCCCACAGGTCGGGAGGTCATTATGTTCCACATAGCGGAGAAAGCCGTGTAATATTCCTATAAACTTTACTTTGCCTCAATATATCTAATGGCATGAGAGCTACGCTCATTTGGCGTAATCGTTACATTTTTTTTGTGAAAGTGGCCCGACCCAACATAGATTAACTTCTGGAGGTCGAACCAGAGCGCTAAAACATATGGAGTTAACCCATACTAAATCAACACGGGCTTCCCAATGCACCTACAGATTTGCTTCAACCCCAATATATTTGGAGGTAGGGAGGGGCGATTGATGCCCACCGGTGGGGTAAAGGTGGCACCGGATCCCCAGTGGGGCGCGGATTAAAGAAAAACCTGATGGCAGCGGCCCTACCCCCGGTTAGGCGGAAGTGGCACCTGAGGCCCGAGTTGGAAGGGAAATGAAAATCAGGAAAACAATCTTTACAATTGCATTTTTGAGCATATCGTTGGGGATTCTACTGCAATGGAACTCCCCTGGAACTATAGAAGGGCATTTAATCTCTAACAGCAGCATCCATGTGGGATACCGGTTCTCCGATGGGAAAGGCGGAGCACTCGGAAGAGTGGCACCTTTTTGTACCTGATTCGTTTGCAATCATCAGCGAGAACAAACATTTGTACTTACAAATGCAAGCGAGTACAAACATGTGTGCTTACCAATATTTCCGCTTGCGGCCATACGTTTTTGCGATACTCAGCTCAACGAAACCTTTCAATAAGTTTATCGTCATTTCATGGAATGTTAAAAAATTATTAGTTGGTACATTTCTAGTACCAGTTGATGCAATGTAGTTTGCCTATCTCCTCGAATTGGGGGCGCAATAGCAGCGTAGCTGGCTGCCACGCAGCCGACCCGGGTTCAAAGCCCGGCGACTTCCCTGAACAAGGAGCAAGCTGGCTCCCGAGAAAGCCTTCCGACAGGGTAAGAGTTGGAGACGCCATATGACCCTGGCAGTTGGTGTGGTGATAACAGGGGCGCAGCCAGACCTTTGGTATGGGGGCACACCACTTTTGAGGGGCATCCCGGGAGAAAAAGGGCGCTTTTTAACGTAACCTAAAAAAGTTACTATATCTTAATTTATATCAACTTTTGGGTACTTTTGATTGAATAAAAATGCAAATGGAGCATTGACGGAGAAGGAAAAATTGATTAAAACCGGAAAAAGTATCACCGAAATATCGTACAAGTAGCCAAAATACGACTGTTTCGGATACATTCAAGCACATATCAGCCAACTCATGCAAGTACTTAAAAGGGAGATACGCGAAAAAATTATTATTATGGTTTCCTGTTATTTGAAAAATCCTGATAACGAAACTATCAATTATTTTGGTATCTTCGGCAAAATTTTGGGAGGCCACTCACTTATTATCGAAATAGGTTAACAGTTTCGATAGAATTTCCATCACTTACCCATGCCCATACCCATCACTTACTTTTCGAAAACTATTTAAAGTTGAAAAGTAATGTTGTTTTATAATACAAATGTCTGTTCTCCTGTATTTGTGTTTGAATTAATTTTAAAAAGCTTTTAAAAACTAAAAAATTAATTAGTTTGCCCTAGAAACGGAAAAAACATAATTACTCAAGTCTTCAGCGGTTTCGTATCTCGGGTTTCGAGTCATTTTCTGCTTCAGCCCCAGGATGACAAAACTTTTGCGTCAGGTAGGTCACGTGACCCCGGTTTGAGAATTCCTAGGCTTCTGATTGGTTGATTGTGATTTCTTTTAAGCTCTATATTTCTGTTTTAGAAGAGTTTTGGAATGTTGTTTTTCTAAAATAATTTTTTTTCTGTAGTAGTCCAAAACTCTACATCACTATTGAGGATAGATATGACCTAATTCTTAGAGAAATTGATAGTCTTAGCCGTGTGTACGTCATATACATCGATATGAGGTGTACCGGTTAAGTCGTCTAGAAATGTTGACTTTGAGAGCAATTTTAAGACATTTTCAGGCCGAATTCGCAAAAATGAGAATAGGATTTCTGAAACAACTTTTTGTAACCTTTTGATATAGCCAATAATATTTTTCGCGTATCTCCCTTTAACATCAGAGAAATCAGCATAACCTGCGATATATGTCACTATATGCAAGGTAAGACATTGGAGTCGAAAAATCATTTGTGTATGCCCTCTGGTTTTGCCGTGACGAGTGAGCCCTGGTTGAACGCGAATTAAGTTCCCCAGTTCCCACAGTGGCCGTGGCAGGAGGAGTGGCATAGCGACATTAGAAGAATACAATTTTGCTGCCAGAATAATTTTGGAGATACCTTTTTAACGTATTTATAAAGCTCCATATTTTCAAGGACCGGTCCTAGTTGGAGTAGGTAAGGAATAGGCGAACAGGCCGGTGGTTTGGTTGGAAATGATGTGACAGGGCTGAAGATTGTGAAATCTAGTTCTTCATTTAAATCAATCAGCAGAAATCCTGATTTAGGAGACTGTGTTCTGAGCTCAGGGGCACATGCCTTTTCATCACCCCTTCCCAGAATAAACCAGTATAATAAGCAATTTATATAACCAGAGGTGCCTGGGCATCACAAGCCGTTTTAGCGATGGCTCACTCCTCGTTAGCTCCATTTTGCAAGGAGAGTTTGTATTGTGCTCTTATTCCCCATCTATTCAAGGCCAGCTCAGGGGGCTCCCTAGTGTGGACCAGAGCCCTTAGTAGCTGCCCCCACCTCCATCCCCTCAGAAGTGAATCCACGGACTAGACTAGCTCAGCGACCCCCCGATGTGATGGGAGTTGGCCTTGTCTGGTTTTCTAATTTTATTCCCGGCTCGTTTATATCCTACACGTAACCAGCGCCATAATTCCAGAACAAGTGGCGGGTATATTTCTTCCGGCGGAATAACACAATTTTTCTTATTTGGGTTTGAAATAACTGCGCCAGGTTCGAAACGGGATTCTGAGGGAGTTATCATGAAATTCATCGTGGATTTTAATTGATATTAAAGCATGTCAGGGACTTAAAAATGTCTCTAGAAGATAGCCTAATCAATTCTACATACTAAAAACCAAAAATATATCCTTAAGCACTACTTATATTTTCCCACTGGCCCGTGCCCCAAACCCCCTGCAAGAAGTCCCATTGGAATTACATGTTAAATTTTTCTGGAAAAAGTCTCTAAGAACCAGAAATGGAACCTTCAAATATCCCCAAACTTCTAGAAAGATAGCTCATGTCCACCCCTGGCGTTGCTGTGCTGTGTGGTGTTGGTGTCGTGCGCGACATTTCTGTGGTAGTGTAGTGGTAATATAGGAGGGAAATTCGATGGGAGAAAATTATTTGCGGAAGAAATGGCTGCTAAATTCGTTTTCAGCACATAAGATTGTGTCTTAAAATGGCCATTAGAATATGGTACGCAATTGCTCACCTTATTCTGTAATTAAACCGAGATTTCAACCTGGTGCTGACAAAAAAACTGTCCACGCTAAGACCAAAAGCTCTTTGGATTTGGGCTCTTCGTTGCCTCCCGCACCAGCTTGTTATAAAAATATCCAATTTCCTCCCATTCTGACTGAGAACAGGAAATTGTTAACCCATAAGTGTGGAGGCCCAGCCCCCTGGTGGCGACGCCCCTGTATTGAGAACTCCAGCCAGTTCCCTTTGTTTTGTACAGAAATAGCACACACATGTTAATTTGATACTTTTGGCACTAATGAGGTCAATCCTGGTACAAACGTGGTGAGCAGCACCTGAAATGCTTTGCAAATTGAGTTCAGAGTTGGGCCCCAATGTGAACAGCAAAGCTTTTAACTAAGGAACTCCTTTACAAACTGAGCCAGTTTCCAACACTTCCATTCCGCCCGTCACTTACATGCTTGTTTCCAGTTTGCTTGGTCCAAACCAAACCAACCAAGGACACAATTCCCGCGATAGATCGAAACCCACAAACAGACTGCACGCACACGGCGCTAAAAGATGGAGGCCAGCACTTTAATTTTTCGCCAATCAGCAGTCAGCTAGCGACACTTCCGTTGTGGCTATGTTCTGTATGCGTGGTTTTCTCTAAATGCAGTTTTTTATCTCAAAATTTGGCATTGAAGAACTTAAAAAAACACAATAAGTATTTTTAAGATAGAATTTAATAGGGAAAAAATATTTCAATACTTCCAACAAAATTAATATAATCACTCACGAACGAATCCTCCAAGCACCACGGCGGCGGGGCGATCTCGGCCTGGCGTCGTGCCACCGTGTGAAACCTGCCGAGATACCGACGTCGGGCCGAGCTCGGCCCGACGTCGGCGTGCCGCTTACGAGATGCCGACGTCACCCCGCCATCTGCCGACGTCGGCATGTTTACTGGGGAGACTGGCAACAACAGTAATTCAGGTGAGGTTTCATGATCAAATTATCATGTCAATATTGTACAGATAGCAAATGTGTGCCAATGCAGTCCTCCACAAAGTGTTAAAACACACACTGGAGAGGGGCCTGGCACTAACGTGCACTGGAGGGGGCCTAGTAGACCCCTTTCTCATCTCAGAAAATCACAGAAAATCTCAGAAAGAAAGAGACTTCGAAAAACGCTGGTTGGGGGTGTGTTGCTTACTACCAGTCCAGTCTGCAAAGTATGACAGCAGGCCAGACGAGTCGCACCAGCCATCTGAAATTCTCGCACCGCCAGCCACCAAAAATTCACACCAATCTGCCATATACGAGGGAGAAAAACGCACCCATCCCTACCCGCATGCTGCACTGCTACCCCTCTTATTAGTTAGTTGAGGACTTTTTAAAAGGCCCCCTCCTGTGTCTTTATGAGCATTTACCCATTATTTGTTTCATAGACGGATCCAGGATTGCCGATCGGAGGGGCACCTTCCCGGGGGGGCGCCATCCGGACCAGGGTGGCGCCACTTATGACCGGCAAAACCTATCAGGTGGGCGCCAAATCCTGTCGGTGGGCGCCGACTTTCGTATCCTGGGGGAGGGGGTGGTAAGCGACATTTCAGGGGGCGCCATCGACCTTTCAGGGGGCGCCGAGGGTCGATCGGGGGGGGGACGTGCCCCCCTTGCCCCCTGGATCCGCCCATGATTTGTTTGGTTTTCAGTGTCAGCTTTCTCGCACCAGTCTCTTATATTCGCACCAGGTTGATAAAATTCGCACCACTCTCTCCTGTCTCCGAAGGCACTCGCACCGACGAGATCTCGTCGAAAATGCCATATTTTGCACACTGGCTACCAGTGGTAGTAAGCAACACACAGGACCCGAACTGCACGGAGTTAAAGCAGGATTTTGACTACACTGGATCTTTCTTTGGAATGAGACTTCCAATACCACTGTACCTATTAGGCCAATAGACATAATTTTGCATCTATGCAGGGTAGTTGCCTCAGAGTTTTTACTGCAAGAAGGTACAACCAGACAGGTGATACTCGGGTGTTGGGGGCAAATTTTAAGCATTTATATGTCTATAAAAATGCTACCTAAGGTCCTCTTTACCAACACATTTTAAGTAGGTCCAAATCCTATGTTAACATTGCCATTTTTGTCCCTTTTGTTGATATGTGAGATAGAAGTTCAGTGGGGGGGGAGGATGGAAGCTGTGGTCAGGGTTCCCAATTGTGTGTAGGTATACGCTCCCATTCATAGATTAGCTCCCAATTATAATCATCTTCACAATAATTGCCACATTTAATCATGGGGAAATGTACCATAATTGGAAACACTCCTTCCAAAAATGGAAACCTCTTCAAAAAGGGAAACGCATGTCATTGGGGGAAACTGCAGTCAGAGTTGCCAATAATAGTTATGATCCCAATACTGGAAACAATAGCCGTTTTCACAACGTGAATAAATTGAAATCAACCTTGGGTGTCTTTTGGTAGTTTTTTTAACATTTCCCAAGCCAAAAAAACAGCGTTCATTTCATTGAAACTATAAAAGTTTGAGAAATATGCTTACCCAAAATTGAAAGCGTTCACCCTGCGTGTACTATGCAGCATTCAGTAACCCCGGGTACCAGAATTGATCGTTACCTAACGGAGAGCTTTGCAATTTTGTTTGAAGGTAGCCAATGCTATGCTCTTAGTTTGATTAAAATTTAATTGTTCTGGAGCTGATAGAATTTGGGCGAGCAAGGCCACAACATTGACCGCTTCTGCAAATGTTGAATGAGGTCAGGAGACCGTATCTTCACCCCAGATGCCAGGGGATAAGCCAAACGTTACAAAGTTGATATCATAATAAAGACCAGCCTACTAGCTTGATCTGGTAACTTTCTGCGCACTGTTCAAGCTCATCCTCCTACTCCATAGCCCTGCTTCATGGTTTTTCCGTATTAAAGCTTTATTTAAAACACCACCTTGCAGCATCACTGCCGGGTTAACACGCGCATTGACGGGGGGCGGGTACCCGCCCCCTCGGGTTTTTCGGAGATAGTAGAAAAACGGCGGCGTGTAGCGCCGCCGTACTTGGTGTACCTTTTCCCTCATCATTTTTACAACTTGTATGAAAATTTTAAGGTTAGGTCATTTCAGGTCAGGTCACCAGTACAGGTCAAGTGACCCGACCTCAAAAAAAGTTTAAGATAGCATAAGTCGGAGCAGGGTGAACTTATCCGATTGAATCTCATATCACATAATGGCCCCACCGAGTTCTCTAAAATATGTTCCGTTATTTTTGATATCGATGACCTAAGGTCAGGTACGAGGCATGACCTCTCCATTGGAAATACATGGGAAAATGGTTTTTACGGAATAACTCAGTAACGGATGGTGATAAAGCATTTATTTTAGCTGCATTAGACTCGCCTGGGCTCTGCAGTTCTAATGATATGTATTTTATATAATTTGACCCTGACCTGACCTCAGGTCAGGTCAAATCATTGATTTGACCTAGCAAAGTCAAATTATGTATCATTCGATTTGGCTTGCTAAGAGGATTCATATAGTTCAAGTCGTTTTGCTCTATCTTTACTTGTTCAGATGTAATGGCCAAAAACTGAATTTACATGTTATCCCTATGACGGGCATGTTTTGACCTCTCGTGACCTTAAATGTGACCTGACAAAAAATGGTTCAAATGTTTTCGATGGAGAAGTAGATGGGCTACCCAACGCCGTTTACCGTTTTTCGCTACCTACCGTGGTTCTCGAGATCTTAGGGGGCTGGTACCCGCCCTCCCGTCAAAGCAAAGGTGGCTTAGACCCCCGTCAATGCGCGTGTTAAACATGTCAGCTAGCAACATCACTGCTGGGTTGATAAATATGCGCAGGGCTGTGAAATAATGAATAGACACAGCCAAAGCTTTGAGCTTGGCTTAAGTCAATATACATTTGTCTAAAATTGATTGGTTTCTCGCGAGCATGGCCATGAGCTAAA